>JASTWK010000409.1:0-162827 GCA_030770225.1 Temnothorax unifasciatus | reverse complement strand
TTTAAATTTAGTTTCACTTTCATTTCTCACAAGACATCTTTTGCAAATGAGAGGCGTCTTATCAACATTCGATTGCGATATCTCCCTCGACGTTTCGCCCGGGTCAATAATCACGTTGAGATCTTAGATGCAGCAAACGCTTGTCGCTTAGCATTACGAATTTTACGAGCGTTCTCTCACGCACATTTATGAAGTAGAAGTAGTGTCTTCTGGGTACTCGAGGGCCCCGTGCTCAGGGTGGCGTCCCCATCACCCCGAGCTAGACGAAACATGCCCACCGTATATGTGCGATGTCCAATATTTTCACGATCCGCTCCTACTACACTGTACCGCAGGCGTTCGCCTGGTTTAGCGACCTTATGGTGGAGCACGCCGAGATCTTCTGGTCGCTATTTGCCGTCGATATGGATAAAGTGCTCGCAGAACAACCGCCAGACACGTGGGACAGTTTTCCACTGTTCCAGATAATGAATGATTATCTCAGGACCGACGGTGAGTTTAATTCTCATCTAGAATTATGATTGACAGGATTTAATTTGATTGTCTTCTCTTATCTTAAGTATCAGAGATGTCGTGCTTTGAGATTAGATTTAAGGATTCTATAGATGGCCGCGAAATTTAATTTGCACGTAGACAATTTGAAGAATGGGAGATTCCATCAGCATCTACGCGACACGTTCGCGCCGTTGGTGGTGCGTTACGTTGATCTTATGGAAACGTCGATCGCTCAGTCGATTCACAAGGGCTTCGAGAAGGAACGATGGGAGATCAAGGGGAACGGCTGTGCCACATCGGAGGATCTCTTCTGGAAGTTGGATGCGTTGCAATCGTTCATCGGCGGGTTGCACTGGCCTGATCAGGAGTTTAGGCAACATCTCGAGCAGAGATTAAAACTAATGGCATGTGACATGGTGGAGTCGTGCATTCAGAGGACCGACGCGGCCTTCCAGCAGTGGCTTAAGAAAGGCGTGACCTTTATCTCCACAGATTATATCATACCGTCGGAAATGTGCGCTATGGTGAACGTTATTTTGGACGCCAAGAATCAGAGTTTTAAACTTTGTACCGTCGATGGAGTCGATGTGGTAAGTTCATTCGGTGGCTGATCTCTTTAGGAAAATCGTCGAGAAACGCGAAATGCAACATTTTGCGCTTTTATTCGCGAAACAATTTTAATGTTGGATATATAATTGCTTACTAGTAAAATCTGGTAAAATACATGTAAAAGTAAATCCATGAGAATTATTTGATTTCAGTTTAATTGAGCTTAATTAATACTTTACTTCGTACTCTCATCTCTATTTAATTAATAAATTAATACTAAATATATAGTTGTTTTATTTAAAAAGTGTTGAGAACTGTTAAAGATCATAGAAAGTGTTGCATCAATATGCACTGCAATAGAGTTTAAAATATTATTAATGTTACTAAAAGAATATTGATAAAATAATTTTTCCACGTTAATAACAATGACATTGTTTCAAAGTTAATTGCTTTACAGCAGGTACATTTTGTGTTGTTATTATTAATCCATATTTCTAGCATCAATATCACTCCAAGATCGATGACATGATTGAAAAGACGTCAGCGGGAATGAATCAAGGAATGATTAACAAGCTCATTACGGTATTGGAAGCGACGCTGTCTAAGCTGTCGCGTTACGACGAGGGTTCTTTCATTGGCTCCATTCTCAGTCTTACGGTATTCGTTTCGTTCAATTGATAATTTAGCGAAGAATCAAAAAGATATCACGAGAGCGATGATACATGCAAAGAGAATTATCGCAAAGAGAATTATCGAAATGTTTTTAACCGACGTCTTATAATTCGTTTTTCAGAAGGTATCAGGAAGCGGGAAGGAAATGGGACAAGCCTATGTAAATTTCATGAGAAATTGCATGGATCAGATTCGCAGCAAAGTCCTCGACGAATTATGGATTTTAACTTTCTTTGAGGTAAGAGTTGATCGAAATAGTACGCGAAAAAATCCTTTATCATAATTGTGTATCTAAAGAGAAGAGTTGGAGCGGTATTAGCAGTTCACATTATTGGCAGGAATTTCGTCGAATTATTTCGAGGGCGAAGAATATATTGTACATAAAATTTCCGCGATTAATATTATTAGGCTACCAAAATCCAATCCTGATCGTAAAGGCGTTTTCTCTAATTGAATTACTTCGATTTATATTTGCAGCAATGGTATACGGCACAGATACAAATGCTTTGTAACTGGTTATCCGAGAGACTCGATCACAGTCTGCATTTGCATCAATGTACCTGCCTAGCTCATATCGTGAAGAAGATCTACTCGGACTTTGAGCTCCAGGGTGTCATGGAGGAGAAACTCAACACGAAGACATATCAGACTATAGACAAGAGGATGAAGACGGAAGAAGCAACTTGTGCCTTAACCATGAGCGCTCAGAACGAAGAGTAAGATCTTTTAATCTCTAACATTAAATGTATGACAAAGAAGTTATTTTCGCAAGAGATTATTAAAAAATATACATACATATATTTTGTGAAAATAATTCCTTTCTGTAAATCGCAGCTATACATTTTATCTATTTTTCTGAAACGTAATTTAATTTGCACATGTAATTTTTGCCATTAGAAATAAGGAATTTTTTAGTAAGCTGAAAAAATATTACCAATTACAACTAAAAAAAGTCAATTAATCCTCTTTTGCATTGCAGAGGACTTTCGGAGAATGGCAATGATGACGAGGTGGAGAGACCTAAGACAAAAATACACATCGTTGATACAGAAGTCAATCTAGGAAACGTCACCTCGAACGTTGTTGGCAAAGTCGGTAGTATGTTTGGCAAGGGCATCGGCGGTCTTTCTACAAAATTGGGCTCAGCCAGCAATTGGTTCTAGTTGTTTTTAGCACTCTGCCAGTAAACCTTACATTCGACTAGTACGTTCCTTCGTCTAAATAAGGGGATGCGAACGGGAAGACTTCTAACGGCGTAGACAGTACCCTATAGGCAGTATGATGATCTAGAGTTTTGTCCATATAAACGAATGGTACGATTAAACGATGCAATCGATCGGATCAGTTGGCTTTTATCGTCTAGCAAGTCGTTTCGGTTTTATTGCGGATTTCTCTTTGAGAGAGGTTTTCGGCCGTTCGCTGCGACGTTCGACGTGCGGAGCTACAAAATTACTTATTGATTAATCATCGAAGAACTAATTGTTGATACATTTACGTTTATTTAGTCATAGCTTTCGGATTTGAGGTAATAATACATATTAGACATACGTAACGACACGCGCGTTGAGAATAATGCGAACTCGTCGTGGGCTCGTTTTAATTAATCGATTACTGTTTATGTTTGATCTCAGGTAATAGCGAAAACATAGTCGAAATATACTCGGAAAGGCTGATTGTGCGAGAACACGTACGATATAGACCAGAATAAACGCGTAGATATCTAATCATATTACAAAGGTATATGTATATAAACATACATGCATATGCAACGTGTAATTATGAGGTATTCATATACATTCTGTCGTGGTCTGCATGTGTCAGACTAACGTCATTAATATATATTAGCTGAATCGTCAGAGCACAGAATGCAGATTTTTCCTACCTAGTCTGTGTACGTACCGCGAGTTGTTTTTGCGGATTTAGTTGTCGAAGGATAAGAGCACGGACACGTATTGGGATTGGCGGTCGTGACGTCACCAAGGCAAGATGGCCGGAGAGAGTAGGTCACTTGTCACTGTACAATACGACGTATGTGCGTATTTATAAGATTGAAGTTAAAATAAGACTGCCCATATGCAATTTTACCAATTCGACGCCTTCATGCCGCGATTTTGTTGAAGGTGAAAGAGTATTAAATGCAAATCATGTTATATTTTGCGATAAAACAAGTGTTGATGTTGATTGTATTTGTTTCATTGCATTTTTCTTGCAAACTTCGAATTTAAAAAGTAATCCTCACGAGATTACTGGATCAATTTCTTCTGTTGGGAAAATTTTAGATATAAAACGTTCCTGCAAAGCCGGATTAAGTAAGAAATGCAAACATAGTGTGGCTGTTTTCCTACACCTGAATAGGTTAGTTTATTATTACTGCTTTCTCCTCGATAGCCTTATTAATTAATTTATGATATAAATTATGTTTTTTTATTGTAAATTTAAAAAAATATTAAATTAATTTTAAGTTATATGTAAACGAAGACTTAGTTCCGGGTTGTTGCAAGCTTTGCTATTGCAACCGAAAACAGAGCAAAATATTTTGCTTTTGGAATTTTTCGGTGGAAATTTCACTCCGGCCTCCATAACTAATTGTAATTACATTATAAAACTGTCATATGGGAAAATTATATCAAATAACCGTCAATTCGATTTATTTATGTGACAGCCGGCGACCTACTCTTTTGGGTTCTGATTTTCGCCACCAGATAGCGTATCACAGTTTAGCCATTCCCAATTTCGCGTAGGAAAAGATTCTCGGGTCGATTGCAACGTTACTTGGGGGGTAGGACTTAGGTGGGACCGCGATAAACGAAAACGCGGAAAATCCCGAAACAGAAAAGGGAATACGGGACGGGAGAGAAACCGCGACTGATCAAGTTATCAAATTAATTTTGCGACCAACGAGGCAATGCTTTTTCAACTCTTAGGTACGACCGCTGTTGTCTGTTGGACGACCATTCGCCCGATAGATTCGAACGGAAGATCTCTCGTATCGTCGCAATTTGTCGTGAAACAGAGAACAGGAAGAGACGTTGTTTTATGATACAAAATAAAATAGGCGAGATGGGAAAGATTCCATCGGAAAATATTTCTTTTCCGGCGAATCTGGAACCGAAATTTATTTGTAAAAATTTTCAGTTATTTTTTATTGAAAATTTTATTGCAATTGAACCTTGATCACTGAGGCATTACAGTTGAGCTAAAATTAATTATAAAACAAGGCTTCGTTATATGTATTTCTGAAATTTAATTGATATAAAATATCTGCTAATTTTCGCGTTCCGTACTCATCTGTGTCTTGAATATTTTTGTGGTCTGAGGCATTTTGTATAAGAATAGATACGACTGATATTATTCAGATATATGTATATCGTAATACGCATAATGTTTCAAGATCAGATTGTGAGCAATGGATAAACGAGTTTAACATATAATTTGCATGAATAATCAATAGTTTCCCAAACGGCAGTAAAAAAATAGGTATCTCAGTATTTAATATTAAATATATTGTTATCTCACGTGATTTTTTTCCGACGGTACTATAATTATTAATCATTAAACACACGTAGAGAGGCTATGCATGCTATAGTTAGTCGCGATTGAATGGTTGCCGGTAACCATCAGAAGCAGTGAGCGTAATAGCACATTATTTTTTATCTGTGTTACATTTATGATATTTTACAGCTACTTTATAACTAAGTTACGTATATAAATGTGTACTCAATATCGATATCAGAGCATGTACTAGGTATTATCCGCGGTCTGTAATATGAATCGCGATTCTTTATTTGTGAGCAGGAAATGAACGCGCGAGCAAGTGAGGAACTTTTCTAGCGAGAGTCGCTGTCAGAGATTAATCCGAGGATTCTTCGTTTATTAACGAATAGTGTTAAAATATTTCTTTCAACATTATTCGACTGTAAGGGAAGAGTTCTTTTTATAAGAATCGTATGAGGACTATTAATATCCTGCGGAGTAAAATTTGTCAGTATGCACATTGTGCATTCACTTGACAAATTTTCATTCTTAAGAGTAACTCTTGATATACGTGGAACTTTCTGAAATGATCACGGACTTGGGAGCAATTCCCAATCGTGTTTACTACAGATATTTGTCGGTCGAGAGTCGCTATTGAGAGTGATTCAATCGAGAATGAGTTATCCGGCATTGAAGTGCTTTCAATTTTACCCTCGCGATGGAAGAAATATATCTTTTTAGCTTTATTTTTCCTCATTATCGTCGTCAACAATACGTCGATACTACTAACGTCCTGTGAAAGACAAGTGTTATGTAGGTTTACATTGCAAGAAAGCCTTGTCTCCCGATTACGAGACGCATATATTTTTTCCAAACCTCACGATATAACGTTCGTATATCAATGGATATTTTTATTCAGCTTGATATAAACTCTTGAAAGTGCATCAAACGCGAAAGTATAACAACGAAGCAGGATGAAAAATGTACGTCCCCGAAGAAATCCTTGCTATCTTGCGTTGCAGCATCTCGTCCATCAAGTCAGTTTGTGCATTTCTGCTTTTCAAATCAACGCGCGAGACAAATCCTAACAAAATCGTATTCATATCGAGCTCTTCGAGCTTTCTCTGTCTACCTCAAGTCCTAAGAAGCATGCCGCTATTTATGTGAATTAATTTTAGAGCGATGAATTGTAAGATGCGAAAAAATGATATAATCAATTTAATAAAAATACATAGTAATTTAATTTACAATTATTTTACAATCGAAGCTTATATTTGGAATAAAACGTGCAAATTTTTTCTCCATTAGATAGAACAATTTATATGGTTCATTAAAAAAAAAAAAAAAATATATATATATATATATATATATATATATATTATATATATATATATATGGAATATATATATATGGAATTACATTTAAGAGAAATGTAGATTATGCCAAATTATTTGTTGAATATCGATTTTTCACTGCCTGATTAGCGACGGATACATTTTTCACCCTACTTCGACGAGTAAGGCAGTAAAATTAAACGTACAAGAAGGAAGAGAAGAAACACACTACAAAATGTTAGCAGTCGCGCGAACGCGAGGCGAGGGATTTACCATTCGTTTGTACATACTTTAGCGGTGGCGAAACGAGAAAGAGTAAATTTTTTATATGACACAAAAAAAAGGAGAGAGAGCGGAGCGCGAAAATCTGAGGGATTAAAGATTAAAGGATCGTTCTGTCACATGCGCTCACGTTGCAAAAGCAAGAGATCGCATTCAAAGAGATTCCGCATGGCTCGACAGCCTGTTTCGACACGCATTTGTGTGCGCGGCGAAAGCAAATTCTTAAGGACGATGTTATGCTTTTCATCGTCGAACTTTCGAACTTGACAGAATATTTTTGATGCATCGCACGTTTACAGAATAGGGCGACGAAAAGCGAGCTCCCTTATTCTCTCTAAATCTCTCTATCCTTTCTCTGTCTTTCTCTCTCTTTCTCTATATCTCTTTCCCTCTTTCTCGTCGGAATTTAAAACAAGTGCATGTTAGTTCGCTAACTAAAGAATGAGATAATTGTTACACACTCCGTATACGGATTCTTTTAATCTCGGTATATTGTTACGTGTTTTCGATGGATCCCCTGAGGAAAGGAAAGTCTTTGCGCTCGATTCTCGGTTTAATTAATGTATTTTTTAAAAATCGAGATGCGCGGATTGCAACAATGGTGCCTGATGAAAATGCCTTTATCACGCTTCGGAATTTTCTTTTTTCTTCGTAGTATTGAGCCGAATGAATTTTTTCAAACATAAATTAAAAGAAATCCAAGTTAAAAAGAGGCTTTTAATATTAATATATTTATTTTAATTATTAAAATTGCCGAGATAACTTTCGGCAATATGGATAGATAACCAAATTTAATTTAATCTTATGGTCGATTTTCGCACTTGACAGAATATTTTTTTATGCATCGTCGTCGACGATTTTGACTAAAAAATTAGTGTTATCGAAATACTAATTTAAACTTGATTGTCAATATATGTCGATGTCAGTATTGAAGGTTACAACATTTTATGTATGATTGGAAAAAAGATAGAATAAGAAAAAACAAGGATGATTCAGAAGCCTGATAAGCGCGTTATTATACAGCTGCTTGAATGTTTCGTCACTAGCATCACAGCGACCAGCGAAGCGTGATGTAATTGCACGACTTATCGTCGCGTCGATGTATATTGATTAAGTAAACGCGGCCTTACACACACCGTAATATGATAATTACCGTCGCGAATGTGATGAGATTTTACGAGAGCGAAAAGCCAAGGCGCGAGCGAGATTCGTTTTAAGCTCAAAGAAAGCAAACGTAGGAGGAAGAAAACGAAAGCAAAGAAAAGGAAACGAAGCGCGGGGAATTTGGAACGTTATCAAAAGTAAAAAAAAAGAAGCTAAATTATTATACTACACTTATCGATGCTAATGACGTTAGAATTATTATGATTATCGTGGTTATTCTTACTATTGGTAATTCTCCTATACTCTACGACTAATTAGATTAGGACAATTACGAAATGATCTCTCTCTCACTCTTTCTATCTGTCTATCTGTCTGTCTATCTGTCTGTCTATCTGTCTGCCTATACCTATTTATCTGTCTATCGATTTTATCTCGATCTGTTCGTCTCTGTTTGCTCCGTCAAAATAGTAACTCGTCACCGATTGAACTTCGATACGAATATTTTGTCGCCAGCTCTCTCCACTTGTTTCTTTGTCTTTCTTTCCTTCTCATTCTGTAATAATTTCCTTTCTTTTTCTGTCAGTTTTTCTCCCTTACTATATTTCTCTCCCTCTCTCTCTTTCTCTCTCTTTTGTTTTTCTTTTTCCTTTTCCACCTGTCTCTCTCCGTTTTGCGTTGAAACTATGACTTTACTTGAATCGAAGAGATGGTCTTTTTACTCTAGCCAGTGTTCTAGTCGATTTAACTTTTAACTCAACTGTTGTTCTCTCGTTAATAAAAATTCCGACAAAAAAAAGCAAAACAAGATACAGAAAAAAAAAAAAACAACACATATCCCGACACTTTATTTCCTTCTCAATAATCGGCACGATTTGATCGGCATATTCTATCGGTATCATCCAGTCATGTGTTTATTACGACGAAAAGAAAAGAAAAGAGAACAGAAATCACTCGCTCTCATCGTTTGTCGCCCACATAGTAAAGTCTAGAGCGGAAGGTAAACGTGGTATGAATGTGCGCATTTTTCTGTAAATAATGACATAACTTACACACGCATGTAACACGCAACATCTTCATCGTAGCATTGTCATTGTAAGAGAAAAACGGCCGAAAGGGGAAAATCTTGTAAAGAGAAGACGGAATTAGAACGAATTCGATCTCGATTTGAATTGCCGGAACGCAAGAAAGGAGATACGGAAAGAAATTAAAAAAAAAAAAAAAAAGATTTGACTTTCCATCCTTCTTTTCCCTCTTCGTTTCGGGTATTCCAACGGAGCTCGAATCCTCTTTAATTCCGTTCTTTCTCGTGTAGGGAGAGGAAGGAAAAGAAAAGATTGAAAGGAGCATGAGTTTCCATTGTAAATAAGCGACGCGCAATTTTAAATCTTCGTGTCATTGTCTCGCCAATTTCTGAGCCCGCAGAAAAAAACGAAGGAAGGAAAACGGGAAAATCGCTTGCTTAATTAATCGGAGTGCTTAACGTATGAATGATAATCACCGCCTGTCTCATTCTCTCTTTCTCGCTCACACATACTCTCTCTCTCTCTCTATCTTTTTCTCTTTCTCCCTTTCCCTCATTCACCCTCACTCATCGGAGCATCAATCGCATCTCTTTACTCGACTGCAAAGCGGAAACGACTGTGATCTAGTTTAGTGTTACACATCGCATGAAGAAGAAGAAGAAGAAAAAGAAGAAAAAAAGAGAAAGAAACAAAAGAAAAAAAACTATCGATCAGTGCTTAAATGCGACATCGACCATGATCATGACAACGTAGATTATGAATGTCTCGTAGCGATTAAGTATTTCTTATGGACTCACGCATATACATAATATATATATATATAAATAAATAAAAACGAAAAAATATAAATATATATATATATATAAATATAAATATATACATATATTACGCCGCGCAGAGAGAGAGGCTATATGCGAAAACGTTGGTACGTTCTTTTCATTTTTTTTTTCCTTTTGTGGAGCATTTGTGTAAGTAATTTGCATGTGAGGCAAGAAAATGCAAACGCATACATGTAATTGCAATTAATAAAGTATACGTTGTAAAATGTATAATACATATGTCACGTAGAATGCGTACCTCTGTGTTCGTTGCGCGTGTGCTCGTCCAACTTCATCTCGCGCTTCTCGCGGCATCGCATCCTGCATGTGAATCATCATCCAGCACACCCGGGATCCTGGTGTTGCGGGGCAGTATCTTAAACGCAATTCCGGCAATTCGACAAGGCCACCGGAAAGCACCGGTACAATAAAATAAAAATTAATATTCTCTTTAAAAATGCTTTCTTCTCAGGACGTTTCAGAGGTTTAATTATATGAAATAAAGAATGTAAAAAATAAAGGCCGATACGCAGGCAACAATTTTAAACGTTTATAGTATTCATAACTTCGTGATTCAAAGAATTGCGTGATTTCTTTGAGAAATTTTGCATGCGAATGTTATAGTAACATCCAATGAGATATTCGCACCTCAATAAACGTTTTGATTCAACTTACCTAATGTTGCTATTAAACTTGTGGTTAATGTTCTAGAACATTGTATCGGTAGTAATTTTGAATTTAATTACAAGTAATTATCAATATTTGATAAGTTTTAACTCGACTCTTTCGAACCTTCACAACAAAAACTATTAGAATTTCTTTTACTGAACTGCAGTGTAGAAACATGGCGTTGGAAATGCGTGGCGCGTGCCCATTATGATTAGAATTTTTGAAATCAATAAGCTACTGCCATCTGTCGTCTAAAACTTCTCCTATCTCGGTAACATTATTTCCCGATCGGTAAATAAAATTTTTTACAGATTTATTGACATTTTAATATTTTTACAATTTGCTCTGATGAAATAAAATAGAAAAAAAGATATGATGTTGCAAGAAAAACATAACATTTTTGTTGCAGGACCGAGTGAACAAGATATTCCTCTACGTTTTCTTATCATTTCCTTTGCTATTCGACTGCTTATACAAAAACAAAAGATTGTCTCGTTTAAACTCAATTGGAAATAATTAGCTGTGAATCGACGTCGATTTGACGTCGATACGTCGATAAATGGTCGATGTCGTATATACTAAGTTAAAAAAAGATATATAATCTAAAATAAATGCTCCATATCTGATCTGTTAATTTCGATCTGTTTCTGTTAAGGGGATGCTAAAGTGACTCAAATTACCGGCAATTACAGTCAAAGGTCTTATTTTGAAACGGCTTTATAGATCGCAAAATCCTTTTACAGGAGTAAAGTATAGGTACTAATAAAGGGTGGGAATGTAAAATAATTAGTAATAATTGCAAAAAATTTAAAAATGCTATCACCTCATAACCATATTTTCTAATATAAACAGTTGTATAAGTTATATGTACGAAATGAAATGTTCCCATTCTTCAGAAGACGTGCACAAACAATAACATACCTTTGAAATTGAGATTGAAAGCCCGGAATAAAAATAAGACCTTTGAAGAAATCGTGTATATTTTTCACAAAAATATTCACGCAGGCTAGTAAGCAGAGCAGCAATCATGTGTAGCAGTAGTTCACGGATCTTGCGAGAGATGGCTTTAGATCGCAAAATCCTTTTACAGGAGTAAAGTATAGGTACTAATAAAGAGTGGGAATATAAAAAAATTAGTAATAATTGAAAAAAATGTAAAAATGCCTAACGAGGCATCTGTACGACATATCTGTCAAAGCTCGTTCTTTGAAACGGCTTTATAGATCGCAAAATCCTTTTACAGGAGTAAAGTATAGGTACTAATGAAGAGTGGGAATATAATCTGACATTTTACAAACAGCCAAATACTTAATCTAAAAACACAAATATGTGAAAATATGACAAAACTGCAACATGAAAACAATTTTTCGCGATGAGTATTATTTAAATAATATACCTTCTGCCCTTGAAATTACTGCTCCAAATACGTACGATGAAACGGAGTCACGATGTGTCGATTTACGAAAAATACGACACTTATAAAACTAATTATACTGTCGCGCGTTTAAGAACATACGTCTAATCAATTAAGAATCAATTAATACTTATTTTCAGTTTAACAGAATCGATATTTCAGCTAAATTTTTACATTAATCGCGAGACCGAAAAGCGTAATGACGTTTACGAAAAGATTCCTTGAAAGGTAATGTTTTCACATATGATTGGATCGAAAATGGCGGACGAGAATACTCACTTTTATAGAGCCTTATTTCTAGTATCGTGTACACAAGGGCTGCGTTCGGAAACGTCACCCGGGTACACACTGGTATACTCCCTTCTCCTTCTAACTCGCTAAGATAGAAAGAAAAGGGAATATACTCGTGTGCACTCGGGTAACGTTTTCGAACGCAGCTTTATAGGCTTTACACAAACTGAAGGAAAGCTATCGAGATGTATCGAATCGAATTGAATCGCGCGAGGCGATACGATCGAGGGACCAAGTTTGAAAAATTTCCGCTCACATTCGCTCCACGTGCGCGGCACGGCAGCACTCAGCAGTCGGCACTCACGTGACCCACTTTGACGCTAAAATGAGCGTCAACTGACGCCCATGAAAAGGCACCTTATAAAGGTCAAGATTTAAATGTCAAAAATCTGAAGATTGAAGAAATACACAGTGAAAACGAATTACATGAATGCCTAAAAAAAATAAATTTGAAACAAAATGCACAAGTAAATGCAAGTGCACGAATTGCGATAACTCAATGTGGGGTAGGAAACGGAGGCCCTGAAGAGCACACTCCGTTATAAAAGAGTTATGTCGAGGGCCCTGGTAGTGAGCACGCCTCTCAGCAGTCGGTTAAGCAGGGCCGAATAGAAAGATGGGCAGAATAGAGTGGGAGCACTACCGATGTAGGAAGAATTGCGCGGTGGATAGCAGGAATATTTGCGTGTGCATAAATAAATTTAGAATCAAATGCACACATCGATGCACGTGCACGAATTGCGATAACAAAGTAAGTATAAATATTTAATTAATATATTATAAATATATTAGTACAAAAATTGCCTGAGGTAATATTTTTCGCAATAAATTCTTTACGTTTTTTTTTTACAATTAAATCGTTTAGATTTAATTCCGGGGTAGGGAAGGGCATTAATTGTTGTACGCTCCATAACTAATGTATTTTTTAATCTTTCAGGAATTAAACGCTCAGTCCACCGGCGAGGCTGATTGATATTGATATAATGATATATTGATATATTGATATATTAATATATTGATCATAATATATCATATAATATATCATTATATCAATATATTGATATATTGATATAATGATATATTGATATATTGATATTGATTGTATATTTATCAGATATCTGTAATTCTGTTTTTAGAAATGATATCGGCGGTTTTCAATTAATCAAAAATAAAAAATTTATGTGTTTAATTTTTATTTACAAAAAAAATTTAGTAATTAATAAAACACAAAGCTCTAAATTTAAAATAATTATCAATTGATTAGAAATATAATACTCTGTTGGAGAAATTAATAAATAATCAAAATTATATTGCTTATAATTTAAAAATTGGCAATTATATTAAAATATTGTCAATTTTTTTTTAAATTAATTATTCGGAAAAAAAAATTTTTTCATTTTTTGAAAAATTAGTAGTTTTTAAAAAGTATATTATTTGTTTCTTGAACAATTAGTAATTGTTAGAAAATATATTACTAATTTTTTAGAAAATTAGCATTTATTAATTTGTAAAGTATCCGTTTTTAGAAATATATCAGTTGTACGAGAAAGGAAACAAAATAAAGTTAACTATACTAAACAATTTTTTTGTACTAAAAATTCGCATTCAAATCCGCATTTAAATTTTTTATTTGCTGCAATTTTTCGTGCACAAGTTATTTTTTTAGTTGTCTAAAGAATATTGGCATACGTATAAAAACTTGGCTTAGAACAATTTTCTGTTTTATCATTAACATGTGAAATAAATGTAATCAAGAACTCTATCAGTGTCCCCTTCGTCGCTCAATATCTCTGATATTGTCAATCATCTCATGTTCATGCTTATCTTTGCCAAGAGGACTTATTACAGAATCAAGGATAAGAAACAGAAATTATTTTTATTTAATTGTTAATTTTTAAAAAAATTAGAAAATATTTAATTACAAATTTTTTGGAAAATTAAAAATTATTTTTTCCTATTATTATTTTTTAGAAAATTAGAAATTATATAATTATTTATTTTTTGAAAAATTAGCTATAATTCTTGATTCATTATTAAATTTTTCAAAAATTAGAAAATAATGTTAAATTATTATTAATTTTTGGAAAAATAATCTTTTTTTGAAATTATTTACAAATTGCTTGATAAATAAAAATAAATTAAAATTTTTTTTCTTTTTTGACACTTAATATTGTATTTTTGCTTATTAATGATTACTTGAATATTTAAAAAATAAAAATTAAAAATTTTTTTTGCAGATCACTGAAAGATGGGCAGAGTAAAGTGGGAGCACTGCCGATGTAAGAAGGATTGCACGGTAGATAGTAAAACCATATGTGTGTGCATAAATAAATTTAAGACCAAATGCAAAGACATATGCAGCTGCTTTGCGAATTGTGGTAACAGAGTAAGTATAAATATTTAATTAATATATTATAAATATATTAGTACAAAAATTGCCTGAGGTAATATTTTTCGCAATAAATTCTTTACGTTTTTTTTACAATTAAATCGTTTAGATTTAATTTCGGGGTAGGGGAGAGTATTAATTGTTGTTACGCTCCATAACTAATGTATTTTTTAATCTTTCAGGAAATAAACGCTCAGTTAGCCGGCGAGGCTGCGGGCGGCGCGTCCGGCGGCGCGACATCCGGCGGGGGGGCCCGTCACACCCCGGCCGAGGATCCTGCCGCTGCCGCAGCAGTAAGTATAAATATTTAATTAATATATCTATATATATAATAGTAACTATATAGTGTATTTTTATAATTATAATTTATTTTTTAATCTTTCAGGAATTAAACGCTCAGTCAGCCGGCGAGGCTGCGGGCGGCGCGTCCGGCGACGCGATATCCGGCAGGGGGGCTCGTCCGAAAACCCGTCACACCCCTGCCGCTGCTGCAGCAGTAAGTATAAATATTTAATTAATATATCTATATATATAATAGTAACTATAGTGTATTTTTATAATTATAATTTATTTTTTAATCTTTCAGGAATTAAACGCTCAGTCAGCCGGCGAGGCTGCGGGCGGCGCGTCCGGCGACGCGATATCCGGCAGGGGGGCTCGTCCGAAAACCCGTCACACCCCTGCCGCTGCTGCAGCAGTAAGTATAAATATTTAATTAATATATCTATATATATAATAGTAACTATAGTGTATTTTTATAATTATAATTTATTTTTTAATCTTTTAGGAATTAAACGCTCAGTCAGCCGGCGAGGCTGCGGGCGGCGCGTCCGGCGACGCGATATCCGGCAGGGGGGCCCGTCCGAAAACCCGTCACACCCCTGCCGCTGCCGCAGCAGTAAGTATAAATATTTAATTAATATATCTATATATATAATAGTAACTATAGTGTATTTTTATAATTATAATTTATTTTTTAATCTTTCAGGAATTAAACGCTCAGTCAGCCGGCGAGGCTGCGGGCGGCGCGTCCGGCGGCGCGATATCCGGCAGGGGGGCCCGTCCGAAAACCCGTCACACCCCTGCCGCTGCCGCAGCAGTAAGTATAAATATTTAATTAATATATCTATATATATAATAGTAACTATAGTGTATTTTTATAATTATAATGTATTTTTTAATCTTTCAGGAATTAAACGCTCAGTTCACCGGCGTGGCTGCGGGCGGCGCGTCTGGCGGGGGGGCCGGTCACACCCCGGGCACTGCCGCTGGCGATCCTGCCACTCAAGTAAGATCTAAAACACAAGCAACATTAATTAATTTTAAAGCAGCAAATAACACTTTGACTAACAATTTCAGGAAGCAATTACGAATTTGACTCGTATTTTGACAGATTATCAACATAGATTAAAAAAAAAAAGTGAAAAAATGGAAAAATTAAAATTGGAATTAAACATTTTAAAATCAGATTTAGAAAAAAGAAAAGAACCTGATGTGATGTCAGGTGACAAAGAGGATGATGTGTTAACTTTAAAAACAGCTTTAGAGTTAGAAAAAAAAATAAACAGCGATTTAATTTGTAAAATGGAAGAAGATCGCAGGGAGATTCAAAGAGCTTTAGAGTTAGAAAAAAAAATGAACAGCGATTTAATTTGTAAGATAGAAGAAGATCGCAGGGAGATTCAAAGAGCTTTAGAGTTAGAAAAAAAAATAAACAGCGATTTAATAATTAAGATGGAAGAAGATCGCAGAGAAATTCAAAGATTGAAAAACATAATCCACGAATTAAAAGGCAATATATATTAGCTCTTTTATGTAAAATTAATTGTACGAAAGCTAACGCTATAACGACTAATTTTTTGTTCTTGAGAAACAGGACTTCGTGCGTTGAATGTTTCTTAATTCGTTCCTATTTAACACTTTTGGTTCCTATGTTTTTATCAATTTAGCGCTTTCTTATAGAAGCTTTCGCAGCATGTATTGTGTGAAAATAGTCTCATTGTTTATTATAAGTCCGTAGATTTTTTTTATAATACATGCTGCCGACGTATAAAGATATTGTTTGCTACAAACTCTATAGTGTCTACAAAATTTGTAACAATATAAATAATATTTATATTACATTTTTCGCTATAGCGACGCGTTTTGTAAAACTGTAGTCGTTTCAAAATATAGATAAAATAATCGTTGTTACTGTCTAAACTCTCATTTTTGTTTGACATGCTAGTATTTTTCACTAAAGACTTTGTTGCAATTTTGGTAATATTAATTTTTAAGAAATATATTATTACTATAATTATTTTTGAATATTAGTTTTATCGTGCTTTCAAATATTAATAAAAATGCAATTATTAAATTAAGAAGACAATATATATATTATTAAAATATATAAATAATTTATTAAAATAATTTCTCAAAATAACATAATGTACATTTTCAAATTACATCATAAACGCAAAAATAAATTTTACAATACATGTGTGCATTTATATATATTTGAAATCTGCTTGATATACATGTATAATCATGTTTTACGCGTTATAGTATAGTATTATGCATTACCATGCATTACCGTGTCTTACGGGTAAGTGTTATGCATTATCATGCATTACCGACGCTTTGGACATAGCACGGAACAGAACCAAAAGATCGTGCACATAGCACGGAACAGAACCAATAGAGCGTGCACATAACGCGTTACCCATCTGAAATTTTCGTGGACATGGCTACGTAGTTCAATGTGCACGTTTTGTGCACATAGGAGGCGCTCATGGACGGGGACCACCTAAAACACGGGCATGACCACTCTCATTCTTCTCTCTGCGTATAATGCGGTTGCACAACAGTTGAGTAATTCGTCAACGCGGCAACGTAATTGGTCTAGATTTAGGGATCTAACAGTAAAACCCAATCCAATCGCTCACTGAGCAATAGAATGTGATTGGTTCTTACTTTTAGATCCAACCAATTACATCAAACTGTTAGTCACTCATGATGCGCATGTTTCTATAGTAAGCGATACGTATACTGTAGATATATGCACGCATATGCGTGTACGGAACGGCAGGCACGGCAGCCACTACTAAACGCACACTCATAACGTCGACGTGTCCGTGTTTCACCGGTTTATTCGATCTTCTTTTGTCTTCTTCATTTGTTCAAAACGTTTATAAGTAGTTTGTATAAGTCATTTGTATAAGTGAAAAACGATTGTTGGGAAAATGGCAAGAAATGAATATGTAATATTAGAGTTTGTGAACGAAAATGTCTCGGATGGGGAAGAAAAAACAGTTCCCGTACAAGTAGGATTTAGTGAGTGGTTAATTTTCGATGATAAAAGCCCAAAAATACCAATAGAAGATCTTATCTATTCCGAGAGGTTAGTTCGGTCGAAATGGCCAAGTAATTACGATGTTCAGCCTAGAAAAACAATGTCAAAGATGAAAGAAGTGGTGTGGAAGGAAGTTGTAGCTTATGTTAGAGGTCACGCAAACAGTAAGTATAAAATTTCTTTATGGACTTTCTCTGAGCAGTATTAATTGTTACAGAAAATAAAATATAGAAAAACTGAGTTTTCTATAAAATTTTTTGTTTGCTTTAAATTTTAAACTAAGATTTATTAAGCTTTTTATAATGCGTATAACCCGACTATTCAATTCTTAAGACTTGAATTTTGAATTGTACTTTGTGCAATTAAATAATTGTAGAATGGGAAGATGCTATACAAGGCAGTAAGAATTTTATTGATACCGGTGTATGTTTTCCAACGCGCAAGGAAAGGAAAGAGTTGCTAAGTTAAAGAAAGAAGAGGCAGATGATAAATATTTATTTTCTACTCATCAATCAACAAAGTCCAAGGTATAGCTGACATAGACTGGTCTTTGTACCAAGTTGTAAACATATCAGTTCTAGGCCGGTATTCATAGTCTTCAAGATCGTCTTAAGTAATCTCTTAAGACGCTAATACGTCTCTGTGATTGGTTCATGACATCTTAAGATTGAACTTAAGACGGTCTTAAATAACTATGAATAGCGGCCCTAATCATATTGCTGAATATTAATCATATTTTATTTGCTTCTGAAGCCACAGGCAAAGAAAAAAGGAACTCAAAAGTCTGCAATGACTGGAAGTACCCAAATTTCATCTATTTAAAAAAAAATGAAGCAGCAAAATGTGAATGTAGTAAGGATTTTCATAATTTTTATTTATATTATTACATGTAATAAAGAGCTGTACACTACTATTTTTTTCAGAACGATGACTCAACTTCTACAGATAGTAAAAACTCATCTTTCACTTCTAAAGAAAGTCAGAAATCTGAACGCATTCAAACATCTCTTACAAAAATATCTAAAAAACGCTCTGCTTCCGTAAGAATAATTCTTGATGTCTTGATCTTTGCTGTTCTTATTTTACAAATTATGATATATTTTTGCAATATGTTTAACTTGTAACATTTGTGTTTTATATTCTATATAGATTTTCATATCAGACACATCAGAATCAGAAGAAAAAGAAAAAGAAAAATTGAAAATAAGAACCAAGAATAAGAAAAAAAAGAGCAAATTTTCAAAGAAAAGACGTATGAAACATGTAAGGACTTCCAACCTAAGTCTGAAGTCAATTCTTTTCCAGAATGTTTTGATAAATATTTTAACTGTAAATGTTTTAATTGTTTTTTTTTTTCAGAGTTTATCTTCAGAATTAAGTTGTGATGAATCCAAAGAAAGTATCTCTTCAAGTAGTGAAGACGTTTACTCCCAAAATAAGCGATTAAAGAAAGAAATTAAATCTCTAAAAATTGAACTAGGGGCATATAAAGCGATGAAAGTTATGGTTGAAGGTAATAAATTTAGGTTTTCTCTCTAAAATTCTGAATTATTTTATACTATTGCTTAGCCTCATGTTATGAACTAAAGTCTATTACTTGCTTTTCTTATTTGTAGAATTTACTCATTTGCCACATCAGGTTAAAAATATATGTGAAAAGCTTCAGAAACATCTTGAAGACAATCCAGGATCCAGTTCAAAAGAAGTATCCATTTCTGTACCTATCAGTGTGAGTATTTTAATAGCACTATATGTATACAATAAAAATTTAATAATATATAAAAAGTTAATTTAATATTATATTATATAAAACATATAAAATTATATAAAATTATATAAAATATATAAAAAAAATTATATATAAATATTATATTAAAAATTTAGCACTATATAAAGTTTAGCAACTGTTGTGATAATTCTAAATTTATGGTACTTAGCTATTACTATTAGTTAATTTCTATATATTAAGTTGTTACATATTCTATAAATTGATTTTATTTGGCTTTATTTCTTTTAATAATGTGAATAACCACTTAATAACTAAAAAATATATGTATGATTTCTGAAATATTTGTTTTTCAATGATTTCTTATTCTAGATATTTGTTTATAGGAATCGAAGAAACCAACTTTTAATTTAGATAATTCTGATTTGATGGATATATCAAAACCTTTGTTGAAACATAGAAATGTAGAAACTGATAATAATATTTTCAGCATACCAGAAGTAAAAGTAGAAGCTGATATTAATATTTCCAGCATACCAGAAGTAAGTTTTAAATTTTGTTTTAAAAACTTCTCACTAATTTTTGTTGTATTGTTAGTATTATGTATCTGCTGTTTGTGCAAGTTGTTTTGTAGCACATACATCCAATAAAAGGTTCTCGAACAGCTTAGTTGTGAAACATACTTGATACATTTAGAATGTAAAGATCACTATAAGCTTTCAAAATCACTTAAAATTTTTAGATATTTTGTTATAAAATTAAAGCTGCAAATATTTTATATTTCCATCACATTATAAATTTTTTAATATCAGACTATATTTGAATCTTGTAAGGTATACTTTCAGCTTTGATTTGTTAAAATGTTTTTTACGTGAATATTATAAATTTAAAGAAAAATACGGAACAATTGAAGGACCCCCTTGATATTCTGCCGAAAAATAACTGTAATGCAGCTTCATCTACTACTACTGCTATTAGTGATAACACATCTACCTCCGAAGTTGAGGTAATGTACTATATTTTATTTGTTATCTCAAATCTTTGTACTTATTTATTGTTTAATTAGCAGCTGATGCTACATTTATTTTTAGGGAGTACGTTTTGGATCAAGAATTGTCTCAAATTCCATTATAAACAAAGTGAGACATGGAAAAATAGGCTTATTAGCCAATGGTTTAGCAGAGGCTGTTTTTACACCTGAAGAAATGGCACTAGGGACTATCAAAGGTGGTAAAACAAATGCGCATAAGGGTGTGTTTCAAAAGAAATGTTTAGATCAAAGTCTTGTGCAAGCTATTATAGGTGAGTTGTTAGTTTAAGTTAGTTTATATTAGTTTCGTTTGTCAAATTTCTTCATATGTTGTAATTTAATTGTTTACTTTTTAAAATTAGTAATTTATTAATTAAAACATCTCTGACTTAAAACATTTAAAAAAAAATTTGATACAATATTTTGAATAATAATTTTAAAATTATTTCTTAACTTTCCTAATAATCTTAAAAGTATGTTACGAAACATTCAAAAGCAAATCTGGTTAAAAAAATATATATTTTATATTATATTGTAATTTATTCATCAGTTTTGAAATTTATGATTTGTTTGTTATTACAGAATATTGTGCTAAACATTTCAATAAACAAAACTCAGAAGTGAGTTCTGAAGTGATTAAATCAATAGGATTTAAACTAAATAATTTCACAAAAACTGAAGAGGGCAAGAAAATTATTAACAAACACAAGTTAAGCCTTGGACTATCCATAGACCAGTCTACATCAAGTAATGAATTTCTTACACACAAAAATGTCTCACTGTAATATTTTTTAATGAGTATTCAATAAAACCGGTTTATTCTGATAAGTTATTTTTTATGATATTTATTACCTTTGAATAATATTACTAAGGTCCTTTTACTACCAGCTATACATATACAGTAATTTGTCTTTAGATTATATTTCTTTTTTAGCTCAGTGTGCTATTGCTCCTAAACGTGTTTTTTAAATTTTTAAATAAACTGTAAAGTTTATTAAAAAATTTAAAAAATATTTATTTGTAGTTTAAAGTTTATTTAAAGTATAATAACGAAATACTTAAAGTTTTAATTAAATTAATCGCAAGTTTATTAATAGTAATTGCATGAGTTAACTTAAAGTAACCTTTAAAGTATATTATAGAAATACTTAAAGTTTGGTTCCAAATCACTTCTAGTTTATCAATAGTTTATCAATAGTTTATCAATAGTAATTTCTTTGGTAAACTTTCTAGTTTATTTTAAGTTTTTTTAAGTAAATTTACAGAATGGGACGAATTATTAGAATTTGCAACTTTTTCATATAACACAAGTACTCACGAATCAACTGGATATACTCCATACGAGTTGGTATTTGGTTAATTTGCCAGAAAACCATTCAGTGAAATAACAAATAAAACAAAAGGAAAAACGTACGGTGATTATTTATATCAATTAATGACAAATATTCACGAGTTACAAGAATTAGCTCAAAAATGTCTAATCGCATAAAAAATAAAGCCTAAATATTATTACGATAGAAAAATAAATCTTCAAGTATTTCAAGTAAACGATCAAGGGCGGAAACGCGCGCCCGCGTCCTCGTCGTCGTCGAATCAGGCACCGAGAAATGCCGAAAAAATGCGTCATATTTTGATAACTCCTTCGGTACGTGTTTCGATGTCGTTCCGTCATTATGATAATTAGAGGGGAAAAACGACGTGTGAGAAAGAGTTTCTACAAAGTGGACGCACTTTTTGATATCTTTCGAAGTGTCGTCGACGCCTGCGGCATCGTAGCACGTCTCGCACGCACGCGAAGCACATGGACGTAAAAAAAACCGAGACAGCGCAAACGCAGTTCAACGTTTTCTTTTAAATGAGCCAAAGAAAGGAAAATTGGGCTGCGGGCGGCGCGTCCGGCGGCGCGACATCCGGCGGGGTGGTCCCGTCGACATCCGGCGGGAGGGCATCAATATTCAGGACCACATATTATAACAGACTTAACTTCCTTTATCATCTTCACGAGTGAGAATATTTTGTTTTTTCCAAGTAAATATATTCACATGTAGCACATATCACAATAGCGTAAGCAACACACACATATAAAATCAGTGAGGACGAGCAATACCAAAGATACGCTCTGAGCTTGTATGACAGGATCAAACGGGTCACTAGTAATAATGCATCTGAAATTGTGACTAAAGTACTAGAATCAGTTGAGAATCAGGTTATTGTTCAAAATCCTTACGTATCAGTCTCTGCTGATATAAAACTAAAAAAGAAAGAAAATCTTGATGAGATTAAGGGATATGAGATTGTTGAGTTAGATGGTGAATCTTTTGAGGTACCTAAAAGTGAACACTTACATACTTGGCAATCAACTATTTCACAATCGCAACAAGAAATACAAAAGAAGATTGAGGATCTTTTAGATTATGGTGAATCGATCGACATTAAAAAGATTGAGAGTTCAATTTCTAGTAAGCGAATAAGATCTAAGAACGCAAGTAAAAACTTTTTTGTTAAAAGGTGCTTAGTCACTTTGAAAGCAAAAAAAGAATATAACAAAATCGCTACAACAAGATAGTTACTAGGGTGCATTCGGGGAGACGCTATTAACGCTATAAACGCAAACGCTATAAACTACGTTTGGGGAGCCAATAGCGCGATAGCGATAGCAAACTCCCCGAACGCAGCTTTAGAATAAAATTGCAATATGGCCGATGATGCGAGTTGTGCGAGTGCCAAGTGTGAATAACAAACGAGTTTTTTATTTTGACTTTATTTATTGAATTTTATGCCATTATTTTACCTACAACTTTTATTTGATCATAATTCACAGCAAATAGAATACTACCTACATAACCTGTATCATCAATTATTTACCATTCTTTGTACGGGCAGCATTTTCTGGAGACAATTTGATAGAACAATTTATTCCTTTATCTTCATCAAACAGATTAATTTCAACTTTACTTAGTCCTTAGTCCATTGTTGGAAATGACATTGGTTACGTTTCGTTATCTGCAGTATTCTGAAAGCAGCCCCTATACGCAATCAAGTGTTCGAGGAGAGAATAAGCGCCAATAGCATTTCGTGCCTCACCTCGAAAATAATAGCGAAAATAGCGCGAGTGATGACGTCACGCTGCCTTTAGAGTGACGTCATCATCGTATATCATAGCGCCACAAAGCGTCTCCTCGAACGGTTTCGGACGATAATTGTGCTAATAGCGTGCTCTCCGAATGCACCCCTAGTATTGCGAACATTCGATCTACACAAGATCTGAAGTTACTTAATTTCATATTGAAGTAAAATACTGGTTACTAATTAGTAACTTAATATTTTACTATATTATGAGGTCGTTCAAAGATTTCTTATTCTTGTTTAGCTTATGTATCGTGATAAAATGCGCTACTTATTTTCAAAATTGGAGCTTTTCTGGTCAATATGATTTTTTTGGTTCAATTTTTATGTTTTTTTTTGGTAAAAAAAAAATAACATTTCCGACCCTGTATAAAAGTACATTTTTAAACATTTACAAAATGATTTGAGACATTGTTCAGTCGTCGAAATTTTAATTTTGAAAACAGACGTAATAATGCCAAAAAGGAAAAAATACGAGGATTTAAGTCGGTCTCAACAATGGCGTCAACGACAAGAAACAGATTGTACAGATGATAATATAGATACGGAAATTGAGATTCCTAAAGAAAGGCCCGATGACAATATTTCTATTGTACAAAATAATGATCATTCGCATAACAACGATGTATACATGCCTGAAAATGTCGAAGAATGTAGGACTGATTCTTATTCAAATTATGAAGAATCTGACTTTGTGGAATCGGAATTGAAGGACAAATACAATAGTAGTCAGTCTTATGAAGATTTGAATTTAAATCTACAGAAAGAATTTCCAACACGAGAATTTCTACGGACGTCTTGAGAATAATATTGCTCATCTGGCACTTAATATTGTATTTTTGCTTATTAATGATTACTTTAATATTTAAAAAATAAATAATAAAAATTTTTTTTGCAGATCACTGAAAGATGGGCAGAATAGAGTGGGATCACTGCCGATGTAAGAAGAATTGCGCGGTGAATAGTAGAAATATTTGTGTGTGCATAAACAAATTTAGAGTCAAATGCACACACCTATGCCTGTGCATTGCGAATTGCGGTAACAAAGTAAGTATAAATATTTAATTAATATATTATAAATATAATAGTAAAAACGTTACGTTTTTTTTTTACAATTAAATCGTTTAGATTTAATTCCGGAGTAGGGAAGGGTATTAATTGTTGTTACGCTCCATAACTAATGAATTTTTTAATCTTTCAGGAGCGTTTAACTCAGTCCACCGGCGAGGCTGCGGGCGGCGCTTCCGGCGGCGCGACATCCGGTGGGGGGGGAAGGGGGTCCGTCGACATCCAGCGGGGGGGCCCGTCACACCCCGGCCGAGGATCCTGCCGAGGATCCTGCCGCTGCCGCAGCAGTAAGTATAAATATTTAATTAATATATTATAAATATAATAGTAAAAACGTTACGTTTTTTTTACAATTAAATCGTTTAGATTTAATTCCGGAGTAGGAAAGAGTATTAATTGTTGTTACGCTCCATAACTAATGAATTTTTTAATCTTTCAGGAGCGTTTAACTCAGTCCACCGGCGAGACTGCGGGCGGCGCTTCCGGCGGCGCGACATCCGGTGGGGGGGGGGGGCCCGTCGACATCCAGCGGGGGGGCCCGTCACACCCCGGCCGAGGATCCTGCCGAGGATCCTGCCGCTGCCGCAGCAGTAAGTATAAATATTTAATTAATATATTATAAATATAATAGTAAAAACGTTACGTTTTTTTTACAATTAAATAGTTTAGATTTAATTCCGGGGTAGGAAAGGGTATTAATTGTTGTTACGCTCCATAACTAATAAATTTTTTAATCTTTCTGGAGCGTTTAACTCAGTCCACCGGCAAGGCTGCGGGCGGCGCGTCCGGCGGCGCGACATCCGGTGGGGTGGTCCCGTCGACATCCGGCGGGAGGGCATTCCCGGGCACTGCCGAGGATTCTGCCGCAAGATTTAGAAGACAAGAGGTATTAATTGCAATTCAAAATTGAAAGAAAAAAAACGAAGAAACTGCATACAAAACTAAAAAAGAAAGGTTTTAAATAACACTTTGACTAACAATTTCAGGAAACAATTAGAAATATGTCACGTGTCTTGAGAATCAAGATAGATTTAAAACACTAGAGAGAATTATATTAAAACAGACGGAACAAATAGAAGCTTTAAAATTTGAATGACAAACAAGGGTTAAGAAAAATCATTAAAAACCGTCAATAAGTGAATGCAAAGATAGCATTATTGTGCATGCATGGTAAACTTCTTTTAAATATATTTAAAATAAAATTTATTAAAAATTAATAAGTGCTTCTGTAAGACATTTATTTATTTATTTATTATAGTTGTCGGCCGACACGACCACCATCCAAGAGAAACGAAAGGAAGCGATGAAGAAACTTGGTATAACTGTACAACCTTTCATCATTGCCGTCTGACTTACTTTTTCCGAAATCGACAGCTTCTACGTTTGTATCGATAAAGTGCTATGTAAGGTACCGTCGTCGGCCCTATAAGCCCTAGAAGTATGTTTTAAATCTTTTCATGTGCTCGATGCCAAATACCCGCCGGAGAGTGAGCACTTGTGGCTACTTTTGCAGCGAAGCCTGTTCAAGTTCGCGACTAAATGGGACAAAATGACTCCTTACACTATGGAAATGGTCTCGGAACTTTTGACTTTAGATGTAGAAAACAATGAGCAAAGAAAAGAATAAATTCATACACTTGCAAATACATATACGCAAATGATCATATTCTCGAAAAAATAACGCGTTACTTTTTTAAATCGGTTAAAATATTTAAATACTCCGACAATATGTTTTCTTGTCCCTTTTGCAATTCGCTATTGCCTTCAGAAGTTGCCTTTACGAGTCACATGAAACTTAAACACAAAACGTTAATGACATCGACTTGTTATTGTCCATATCAAAATTGTGGCCGTAGTTTTAATAACAACCATAGATATAAAAGATATTTAAGTTTAAAACATAGCATACATGTCGACAAGACACAGCAAATTACAAATGAGCCAAACGACGAAAGTCGCGTTGAATTCGACGAGCTTCAATCTACGAATACCTCTGGAAGTCATTTAGCCCAGGAAGTTCATAAACCTTGCGCGAGTAAGACTTCTCCGCCCCTTCAACCCTGCCCAAGTCTTGACAATTTCTCACGCATAGTAGATAAACGTATTGGATTGTTTGTCGCTGAGCTTTACGCGAACTCGACTCTTCCAAGATCATTTGTACCAGATTTAATCGATAAACTGAACGATCTGTATGGTTCGACTTTTATATCAATGCTGAAGCAAAAGTATAACTGTGAGAAGGAGACGGACGAAGCACGACCGAGCACCGTCAAAGAGGCTAAAAAACGAGAAGAAAGTAGTAAGGGCAAGAAGAAAAAATCTAACCTAAAAACCAAGCCGAAAATACTTGAGAACGTGCAAGTACAATTGACACCTTTGCCGAAGCGACGAGCGTTCGAACAAGCGGCGAAGCATCTCAAAAAGAAAACAGAGACAAATACGATCGCAGAGATCGAGTGGCTGTAGTGCCGTTGGCATAGCAGTGTGCGGTATGCCCGGGACAAGAGAACACTGTCAATGCGATTCCTGGTCTTGCTATAGGGAAAAAACACGATGCAAGTGTACAACGAATGGCAAGAAATGTATCCCGAAGTGCACGTGTTTTTGTCAGGTTAATTCACATATTCACACACAGAGCATAATATCGACTGTCTGCATTGATTTCGATGAAGAAGTCGTTCAGTGTCATAGCTGTGTACACTGTGCCGAGATATCACTCAATTCTGTGCAACCAGCTACCACCGAGAACCTCTCCCGGTGGGCGCCTTTGTCTATGCAGACATTTATTCTGCAGTTCTTGAGAATTTCAAGTCTTCCAATTGTTTATCTACCAGGTGAGTAAAGTTCAAATTGAATAATATGCATGATTGATTTTTTTTTGCTTTCTCATAGAGAAAGCTTTGTTTTGGTATATGAATTATATTATAATTATTTCGTATAAAGTTGGGTCTAATCAACCAAGTTAATAAGAATTTATATGTTAAATAGGGGTAGAAGAGACCAAAGATATCAGTCACTTCCGTGCAATCAGCTACCACCGAGAGCCTCTCCCGGCGGGCGCCTTTGTCTATGCAGACATTTATTCTGCAGTTCTTGAGAATTTCAAATCTTCAAATTGTTTATCTACCAGGTGAGCAAAGTTCAAATTGAATAATATGCATGATTGATTTTTTTTTGCTTTCTCATAGAGGAAGCTTTGTTTTGGTATACGAATTATATTATAATTATTTCGTATAAAGTTGGGTCTAATCAACCAAATTAAAAAGAATTTATATGTGAAATAGGGGTAGAAGAGACCAAAGAAAAGATTGTTTTTTGAGTTTTTGAGTTTTCTACCCCTATTTCATATATAATTCTTTAAAATTTGGCGAAGATTGATGAAGGAGTTTCCGATTTCTGCTCAAAAAATTACATGTATAAGTTGTATATGTAATTTTATATAGAGTATCATTAAAAAAAGGTTGGTATTTTAAATTTGGCGATAATCGGTAAAAGGATTCTTTCTTTATAAAATTTTGAATTTTTTGAGGATCGGTGAAAAAGTTACCGATTTTTGCCTAAAAAGTGGACAAGTTATACATGTAATATCTCTATATATAGAGTATTATTAAAGGGAGGTTGTTCTGAGTTTGGGGAGGATCGGTGAAAGGATTACCGATTTCTGGTTAAAAAGTATATAAGATGTAATTCTATACATGTAATTCTATATAGAGTATTATTAAAAGAAGGTTGTTTTGAATTTTGCGAGGATCGGTGAAAGGGTTACCAATTCTTGCTTTAAAAATGTGTAACGATTTTTGCTTAAGAAATGTGCAAGTTACTTGATGGATAAAATATCACTTGAAAAAGGTATTAAATTTGGCGAGGATCGGTGAAGGAGTTACCGATTTTTGCTTAAAAAGTTACATGTATAAGATATGTACATGTAATTTTGTATAAAGTATTATTAAAAGAAAGTTGGTATTAAATTTGGCAATAATCGGTAAAAAGGTTCTTTCTTTATACAAAACTTTGAATTTTTGAAAAATGTCTGTGGTAGCTTTAACTTCTGCGAGATATTGGGTTATTTCTAATTCTATTACATTCTTAAATTGCAGATTTAACTTTCAACAATGCCTGGCAGAGGATATTGCCAATGCACAAAAAGAACGTGCGATGGGATACAACCCTGCTCCTGCAAAAAACAAAAAACAAAAAATGTAACGGGAGGTGCAAGTGCTCTTGCGAGGTTAGGTTAATTTACACACAGAGAGCATAATATTCAACAGATATCCATTATCTTGTTCTGTGTGATTTATATATAATAAGTATATATTATATACTATAATAAATATTAATATTAATGTGTTTTATTTTAGGACAAGGTGGAACATCCAAGTGACAAACAAAAAAATAAAGACAGAATCAAAACGTAACGATGAAAGTACTTCACAAACTAGTACTTCTTCATGTGAAAGTAAAATAGAAAAACATGAGAATTTAATTAAAGGTTTGACTAACAAGCTTCAGACGTTAAAGGAGCAATTTGCTAGGTTAGAAAAAGGTTCTTTCTTTATACAAAACTTTGAATTTTTGAAAAATGTCTGTGGTAGCTTTAACTTCCGCGAGATATTGGGTTATTTCTAATTCTATTACATTCTTAAATTGCAGATTTAACTTTCAACAATGCCTGGCAGAGGATATTGCCAATGCACAAAAAGAACGTGCGATGGGATACAACCCTGCTCCTGCAAAAAAAAACAAAAAACAAAAAATGTAACGGGAGGTGCAAGTGCTCTTGCGAGGTTAGGTTAATTTACACACAGAGAGCATAATATATTCAACAGATATCCATTATCTTGTTCTGTGTGATTTATATATAATAAGTATATATTATATACTATAATAAATATTAATATTAATGTGTTTTATTTCAGGACAAGGTGGAACATCCAAGTGACAAACAAAGAAATAAAGACAGAATCAAAACGTAACATTCGAAGTTCTTCACCAGGTAGTGCTACTTCATGTGTAACTAAAATTGACGAACGCGAGAATTTAATTAAACGTTTGGCTAACGAGCTTCAGACGTTAAAGGAGCAATTTGCTAGGTTAGAAAAAGGTTCTTTCTTTATACAAAACTTTGAATTTTTGAAAAATGTCTGTGGTAGGTTTAACTTCCGCGAGATATTGGGTTATTTCTAATTCTATTACATTCTTAAATTGCAGATTTAACTTTCAACAATGCCTGGCAGAGGATATTGCCAATGCACAAAAAGAACGTGCGATGGGATACAACCCTGCTCCTGCAAAAAAAAACAAAAAACAAAAAATGTAACGGGAGGTGCAAGTGCTCTTGCGAGGTTAGGTTAATTTACACACAGAGAGCATAATATTCAACAGATATCCATTATCTTGTTCTGTGTGATTTATATATAATAAGTATATATTATATACTATAATAAATATTAATATTAATGTGTTTTATTTCAGGACAAGGTGGAACATCCAAGTGACAAACAAAAAAATAAAGACAGAATCAAAACGTAACGATGAAAGTACTTCACAAACTAGTACTTCTTCATGTGAAAGTAAAATAGAAAAACATGAGAATTTAATTAAAGGTTTGACTAACGAGCTTCAGACGTTAAAGGAGCAATTTGCTAGGTTAGAAAAAGGTTCTTTCTTTATACAAAACTTTGAATTTTTGAAAAATGTCTGTGGTAGCTTTAACTTCCGCGAGATATTGGGTTATTTCTAATTCTATTACATCCTTAAATTGCAGATTTAACTTTTAACAATGCCTGGCAGAGAATATTGCCAATGCACAAAAAGAACGTGCGATGGGATATAACCCTGCTCCTGCAAAAAAACAAAAAACAAAAAATGTAACTCGAGGTGCTGGTGCTCTTGCGAGGTTAGGATCCTGCCGCTGCCGCAGCAGTAAGTATAAATATTTAATTAATATATTATAAATATAATAGTAAAAACGTTACGTTTTTTTTACAATTAAATCGTTTAGATTTAATTCCGGGGTAGGGAAGAGTATTAATTGTTGTTACGCTCCATAACTAATGTATTTTTTAATCTGTCTCAGGAATTGAATGCCAATGCTGCTGAGTCCACAGCAGAAACCGCCGACGAGGCTGCCAGCAGCAGCGGAACAAGCAATCCGTCGACGGAGACATCCCGTCAAACGGGCACCAATGCCGCTGCCGCATCTGCAAATCAAGAACTGCAAACGATTACAGAACTTGAGGTTTTGAGAGAACGTCTAAATGAATCAGAGGAAGCACGTGCAACCTTGAGTGCAACCTTGAGTGAAATAAAAGAAAGATATGAAACACAAATTTGTCCACTGAAAGCGGCAGAAGCTAATATAAAATAAAAAAAAGAAGAAGAAGATGCCAAGGACACATTGGACACATTGTCGGTGTAAAAAAAATTGTGCAGTCAACAGTGTAAAATCTTGCACATGCATTGAAAAAAAAAATGCAAAAATGTACAAGGCTTTACACAATCTGTCACGTGTCTTGAGAGATAATCAAGATAGATTTAAAACACTAGAGAGAATTATATTAAAACAAACGGAACAAATAGAAGCTTTAAAATTTGAATTAAAGCTTGAAAAAAAAACTGGATATAAAACTGAAGAACTAGGCAGATCAACGAAGAACCGAAGAACCGAAGAAATTAATTTTAAAGCAGCAAATAACACATTGACTAACAATTTCAGGAAACAGTTTACAATTTGTCGCGTGTCTTGAAAGACACTCAAGACAGACAAAGAACACTGGAAACAATTTAATTAAAAAAAAAAAAAAAAAAAAAATATATATATATATATATATATATATATATATATAAGCGTTGAAACTAGAATTGAAGGTGGAAAAAAAAACAAGACTGGATATAAAACTGAAGAAAAAGTTGAGGTTTTAAATAAAAAAATTTTAGAGCTGACGCAACAATTGACAACTTTAGAAACAGATGAGTCGCAAAGACAAAGAAACAAAAATTCAACTTATATGATAGAAGAATATAAAAAAAAATTCTAGAGCTGACGAAAAAATTGACAACTTTAAAATTTGGCCTTTACGCTGACGTGGCGGATTGGCTTTGAGCGCTGACAAAGAGTGTGGCGTGCTTTAAAATTCATTTTCGAGAATTCGGACTGAATAACGAAAAAGGGAGGTAGACAAGTTCAAATCAAACAAATTAGGTTCCAGATCAAGCAAGCTGTTACTTCTAGTCGAGTTACTTCTAATCCTCTCCCCCTCCTCCAAGAATTGCAACAACTAGAAAACACACCTCCATTTAAACCTATTCCTCCCGAATTCGACATTGATTATCCTAATTACAATCAGATAGATAAAAGTGATCCTTGTTACAAAACTTATGAATTCCAATATCATGTCCCGAGAAATAATAATAATAATAACAACTTTCACACGACTTGTCCAAATCCCTGGTAAATTGCTTAAAAGCATTGATCAAAAAACGGACGAACAACAGACAACGTGACACAAGCAAATATAAACATATATGAGGATAAACCCTCAGACCATGAAGTGGCACCAGCGGGTAATGAGGCTACCAAAGAAGGAGAGAAAATGATAACCAAAGAAAGCATACGGCAAGAGTTCCCTCGGTAGCCTCGTTAGGGGAACAGATGGAGCAAATGAAGGGTGATAAAAGACTAAAAGAGGAGGGTGTGAGAGAGGAGGTGGAGGCAAAAAAGTCCTCCAAGTCTCCGTTAGAGCTGCCTATCTTCTGTTTTTATTTCAGATGAGAACTTGGGTGTGTAAAGTTCGCACCCCTACTTTAAAAGTTTTTGATTCTGATTAGAGTTCCGCTTCTTTTCGAAAAGTAAAAGAGTATTTTTATGTTTATAAAAAGAGTTCCGGCGATTAACACTTTGAAAAAAGCAATTAAAAAATGGAATGTTAATTTCACACTCAACTTTAAGACCGAATAGTTCTGAATAGCTCAACTGAAGCATTTTGACGAGTACTAGAGTTCCTGAAAAAACTGCAAAACCTTAAAATTGTTTTAAAAAATCATCATCAAAACGCAAATGACATTCACGGCAGACCTTCGAAGTCGAACATCTTCTTAAAACTCTCATCAAAACGCCTGCAACTCTACCACTAACTAATAGCGATCCGGCCACTAGTTGAGAAGATATTCGAAGATGCAACGGATGAAATTCGACTAAGACCCGTTTCACACGTATCCAACACTGGACTACTGACGCCGGGTATCCGGGAATCGCGAAGTGTATGGATTAATATGGGAGCATTTACATGTTTGTCCGATAGCCGATTTGTGAAAACAAAGAAAATCGATCGGGTACCCAGCATCGGTAGTCCGGTGCCGGATACCTACGTGTAAAACGTCTTAATCTTTTCCGTCCGTAAACGGTACGGGCACGGCACGGTTATGTCTAAATCGATCTTAAATTGAAGATATATTCACGGATGGAGTTCGTAATACGAGTAATATTGATATAAATCTCGCAGCATCGATATATACGCGTATAATCGGTTAAAGATTCAACGATAAGATCATCGTAAACAATATCAACGAGTAAAACGCATAATTTAATGCATCAAGTACATACATTCATGGTGTATTAAAAAATTGAAGAAAGTTACGTGCAACGTGCGTAACTTTCTTTCATTTAAAAAAAATGTATAATTTTATAAAATAATGAGAAATTTTTTTTCGGCTTTTCTATATACGGTTAATTCACTGCAAAACCAAGTGTGTTATTTTAACTAAAGCTCTTCTTACACATTTCTGTCGTTTTGAATGATGCCATTTAACACGGTTGAACATATTAATACGATTAATCGTGTTGATTTAACACGCAACAAAACATGTAAAACAAGCTTCAGTCAAATTTAAACGTCGGATGTCATTTTTAAACGTTTATGCGTGTAGAAATAACACACTTGAATTTACAGCGTCTGTGTACGATAAAACGGCTTGCAATTACAATTAATTACAAAGTATTCTATACATATAATCATTAGTCTATACACTCTATATAAATAAAAAATGGTATAGTTACTATAGTTGTCTCTACGCTATTAAATATTAAAAGATGAAATTTAAACCAATACCTTGAGTTAAATAACATTTTGTTCTTCTTAATTACCATGTGTCAAAATTTATTATTTTAACACAAAGAATGTTATTTTAACTCCATTTATTAGTCAAATTAATAATTAAATTAACATTGTTTTAATTAAATTAACAATATATTGAGTAGCAGCAGCGACTTATAAGAATGGTTAAAAATAGCTTAATTTGAGTATAATTTGAGACACTACGAATTTACTTCTTACTTCGCGTGGCCATAATACTAGAAGCGAGTTCACGCCGGCGAAACTGGAAACGATCAGTGAGATTATGTGATCGGAGGCACTGTTGACCGTGTACCAAACCCGCGGTCGACCGACCGGTCGCTCGCCGATCCGCGTTAAGTACGCGATCGCATATGCACGTACTCGTTCTCTCGGTCGGACCTACTACCGGTAATCACGCTGGACACGCCGGTCTCGCTCCCGTCCGCGTTGCGAACAGAGGCAAGTACTACTATCTTTTGTAAATCGTGGCAGAAAGGAACGCGAAAAAAGTGGCGAATCCGTGTTAGAATCCAAAGATTCAAGTGGCCTGAAAACTACGCTGGTGCAAGCACTGTCGTATTGTATCGAAGAAGTCAGGCTGTCTTAGGCCCTTGATTCTCTGCACGAGTCTCGTTGGGCCTGGGGTCAGAGTCAGTTACTAGTTTGGTGATGCGAATATGTAGCGTTTCCTAGTCAAGTCATGCGTTCACCTCCCAGTGGTTTCGCTGAACCGCTGCAATGAGGCTGTTCCGATTCAGTACGGCTCGGTCGCAAAATCTGATGTCGGCTGGCCAGTGAGTTCTGCAGTAACCAAGTGGCGTCAATGGCGATCTGACTGCGCCTCTAAGAGCCTGTAGTGATACGGGCCCAAGTACCGCTGGTGAGTTGTGGAGCCAAAGAAAAGCACGATGATCTGGGAAACTCTCGGCTGTCAATCCATTTGCTCCTCAACACGCAGTAAATTTAAAGTTAAGAATGAATCTTCCCGGGTTTTCGGATGGTCAGGGCACTGCACGCACAATGCGAGATTGATGACTCGGTTAGTGCGGAGACACCCAGTGACGCAATCACTGGCTCCTCGAAAGTAGCCGCTAGTTATCGGGTATAGAAACGATTACGCCTCTTGACGCACGAGACTCATGCCACGAGTAACCGTGGCCTTCTACTTATTTGTAAATTTTATAGCACCTAATCCTCCTCAGGATCACATAACGGCCAAGAACAAGTCAAAAATAATAAATACATACTCGAAAGATTCAATCCAAACTCGGCGCTGATTGCATCAGCAATCTTCAAAAATTATTCAGGATAAAACACGTCCGAACATGTCCGCGGTCTCGACGAGACTTGCTTCCAGTAGCCGTGTCATATTAAAATAGAAATAAATAGTAATAAGTTATTTCGTGAATGGATATCCATCTGTGCCAAACGCAGTGCACGGGCACTGCGTTTCAAGCATGCCCGGCGCCGGAAGTCGACTCGCAACGGTGGCGGGAATCACGTCCGCTTCTCCCACGTTGCAAGGCCGGCCAACTTCGACTCCCCGGCTAAAGTAAAAGATAATCGCATGCTTTAGTGAGCTTGGAACCCTTAAAGGGTGTCATTCGGCTGATTCGATTCGGAGTCATAGGTCAATAAAACCCCTTCGTCGGGACTGGAATCCGATTGGGCCTGATAATCGATCGAATGATGCTTTCGCTTGAACCGTGACTGATCCGTCTCGCGAAAACCCTTCGCGAATGGATTGTTATTGATCTTCAACTTCGTTATGTTCTCGTTTTGGTATGCCGTCACCGCGACAAATTCCGTCTCCTTGAAAGCGAACAACGCGGTTAAATGAGTAAAGAGCTCGTTATAGTTCTTCGCATCGAAGCAACGGACTATCCAGATCCTAGGAACGTATTTGTTAACATCGATGTTAATACCACGTTATTATTGGGGTCGTTGACGTTGTTCGTGAACTTCAATTTATTGAAGCTGATCGGATTGTCCATCCAGTGGCTCCCCGTTGCCGGACTCTCGGGATGCTTATAAATCCTATAACCGAAGGGCTGTTGCGGCTCTACCGGCCCCGCAAAACTCCAGCCATATTGCTGTTCTTGCCCCCGTTCTGGTATCCACAGTACTTGTGGCGGCGATGGGAGGCCGGTGCTATCTCCATGAGAACATAATAATTCTCACGTTTCTCCAAACCGCTTACGTTTATCTGAACGGACGGGAACATGCGCCGACCGCTCTTGGTAATTATCATTTCTGTATTATTTTCATAGAATTGCTGCCAGAGGTTTCGATTAAGCAGCTCCACGTTGACTCCGCGCAGCAATGGGGTTGAAATACCCATTCGCTTGAATTCATCCTCTCACCTAATTTGCGTTGTAGAGCAATCGGCAATGCCAGTTGCATATTCAGTTCCAGGGGCATCAGTGCATTGTTTGGATCCTGAAGAAATATCTCCGATGATCGACGTTTCTTCTCCGACACCGTCGGTATAAGGTATAAGACAAACACGGAAATGCTCAGAACAAACGTCGAAATCACGTGCAGTTGTAGAATGAAACTGAGATGACCAGTTCTCGCCTACCAGTGACCTACCACGGAATTAGTGCAATCCGCCGAAACTAGGCGAACTATATGTGTCGTCGGTCGTTCGGCGCCAACACATGAGACAACTGTGTGTCCATGAACCTTTTATCCTTTCTGCCGCGATTCACAAAAGGTAATATATAAGGTAACAAATAACGTTCACATAATTTTAAATGCCATAATCACACTAATCTACTGAGTCAGTTAAAATAAATATTAACTCATTACGCGTTGTTAATCGATTTGTCGTAACTTTCTCTTTCTTTAACCGGCCGGCCTTTAGGAGCCACACATCGGTCCTGTTGGAGTATGGAAATGTTATAATTTACAAGATAGTCTTAAAAGACGTCCCTGATAAAAGTTTTTTTAGTTTTTTAGTTTTTTTAGTTTTTTTTAGTTTTTTAGTTGTTTTTTTGTTTCTTTTGTTTTCTTTTAATGTACAGACGGCGTCATTAATGCTTTCCTTGCTGTGTTCTTGGGATTTCTATAGTGCACGTTACATGTACTATGCCTTCAGGTGGAAGGCATTAATGACGCCGTCTGTACATAATTCACAGGCCTCTAAAGGGTTAAAAATGTTCAGATACTGTCTGTTCCTTTTCCGGGTAATCTCAGTAGAGACATTCTGCACTTCTTCAAGCTTCTCATATATTATACATAGAGGAAAGTCCTCTATTATGGGATAGGATCCTAATATGGGATATTATGTGATAGAATCTCATAATATGTCTCTGTGGAACCTATTAGTTTAGCAGAAACCTCGTTATGTCATATTAGGATACTATCCCATAATAGGGGACTTTCCTCTATTTGCCTTTCCGCTGAATCTTGATCAGTCGAACTGAAGATATTAAGATTCTCTAGTGATTCAATAATATTACAACAACGTTCAGACGAAGAAATTATTAGATTAATGCGTATACAAATGGCATCTTTTATATACCTGGCTTCTTTTATATACATTTTACATTAGTGTAAATGTACATTAGTAAAAATAATTTTGTTACACCATTAAAATAATTATAGTAAGTCGCTGAAATAAAGTTCTGTAAAAAATTTTGACATTTTAGCAAACAGTTTAAGTTCTACATAATTATTTTGATGAACCAACAAAATTATTTTCAAATCTGTATCTAGCTAAATTTTTAGATACTTCAGCAAAACTGTTTTTTCCGTGTACTGCATATATATGATTTTTTTAAAATAAAAATATGAATTATATCGATTTCTTCGTTGCTATGCAGCATCGAGAATGCAGCAGCACAGTGCTGCTTATTAACCCTAGGTATGCACAGTGAAGTCTCCAAGACCCCAGCCCAGCTTCCTTTTTTCGCGTTCGTAGAAACTTTTGTCTCATATATTCTTTTCTTTTTACTCGTATATTTCGAAATTCTTTAATTCAATCGACTTTTATGCATTATGGGCCTATTCCTTGATCGATTCTTGATCGATTAAAAAAAAATAAACAAATCAACTAAAATTTATTTTTACTGCAGTTACGATGACAATGGGATGAGGTCTCCGAGACCCCACAGTGTATAAGTGTATAGACAAAATAAGACTGTGTATACCTAGGGTTAAAAAAGATAACATGCAATTTATTCACGCTCATGTACAAAGTAACGTCGACTACGCAGAAATTATTGATGTTAGTACGAGTACAAAATTCGGTTTTGTGAAGCGCAAACAAAAGTCAAAGACTTGCAGAGTTTCTTATTCACGCATCATAAAAATGCACGCCCTTAATCTACATATACGGAAAGAACGATTTTCTGTTTGAAAAGAATTTTGTTCCACCATTAAAATAATTATAGTAGGTCGCTGCAGTATAACGATAAGCTGTAAAAATTTTAATATTTTAGTAATCAGTTTGATTTTACATAATTATTTTGATAATGCAACAAAATTATTTTCAGATCTGTATCTAGCTAAATTTTTTGATACTTCAGCAAAACCGTTCTTTCCGTGCATCATTCTTCTGTACACTCTTTACAAATATAGAAAAAAGATATCAAAAAATAAAAATGCGTTGTCATTATAATGTTAAATTTACGTAAAAATCCATGTACACGGGGAATCTCGAGATTTTTCTCTTCTCTCTCTCTCTCTCTCTCTCTCTCTCTCTCTCTCTCTCTCTGCGGTAACGAAAACTCACGTTTTCACGCCAAATCGCGTGTTACGATATCGTATTAAAACTTTTAATAAACGACTGTTTTGGCCGAACTTCAACCGATGACATAATGTGCGCCTTTAAATATCAAAATAAAAATACATAATTATACTCAATGTATACAAAATAGAAAACAATAGACGTTTAGCTTGTACACGTAAGTGAATCTTGCGTATCATTAAGGCTCCTGGATGGTCAGCCGAGAACTCTGCGTTGACGGTGGCGACGTTCCGTCGCGGCAGAAATCAGAACTCCCTCCAATGGAGAATTCTGTCCTTTGTGACATGTTGACAACCTATTTTGTTGTGCGTGCTATTTCTTTATTATTCACTCTGTACTTGTGCTCTAACGTTTAACGTATTCGTGAAAATCGTAAAATTGACCGAAAAGTAAGATTTGCATGCGGAAGGAACGTTTTCACCTTTTTTTGATAGTCGGAAAAACGGCTATTTTCCCGTATGTTTAGGCTTCGTTTTATGGCTGTTTGTTTATTGTCGAGGGAAAAGGATAGTTTTCGGTCAATTTCGGAAGTGTTTTGAAACGATCTACAGTGATGTTTTATTGAAATGTCTTTTTATTTGAAAATGGCATGCACAACAAAATTGGGTGTTTTCCTCGCTTCGATAGTAAGAATTCAATATGGCCGCGGTGACCATCCAGGAGCCTTAATGTATATATTATAAATGTGTACTTGGCGCCTTTTTTTGCCTGTTTTGAAAATTACATTTACGTGGTATCACTAACAAAACGATATTTTCACAAGCTCGGACTATTCAGTATATCCGCTGTAATCTACTTTTCATTAGAAAGTACTCTTTTGTTAACTATTCATCATCATATACTGTAGATACCAATAAATTCTAGATTTAGTAAAAACACAAGATAAATGCTATCATTTATCAAAATTCATTTAACCGATAAGCTAAATATGCAATTAATTATATGGACTTAATTTTGATTGTCATATACAAATTATATCTAATTCTCTAATGAAAATTCGAACAACTAATTCCACTTGAAAATGACTAAAGTCTAATACAAAATTTAAATTTGTATAATATAAAATTTATCTTTATTTTGCATATAATGGAAAAAAATCTTATTAATTATTTCGGTTCGTGCGAAAGGAAATTACTTAATTTTCAAATACAAGTAAAGTATAAAGGTACCAACACTCAATAATTTTTTAAGACACTTAAAAGTAAGTAAATGCATCAATGCTTATGTCTGGATACCTTTAAAAAAATATAAATTTATGGAAATAAAAGTTTGGATACTATAACTAAAGATTCAAACTACAAAAAAAAATATTTTTGTCTTAATTCGCGTTATACTTATGAATAAATAATAAAGGTGTCCAGATAGAGGTACATGTCCGAGTATTGGTACTTTTAGCTTAATTTCTAAATATTGAGCAAAACATAATATATTAACTTCCTAATGGCTAGTTAAGAAGATTCGACTTCAAGGATGCAACGCGTAAAATTCGACTAAGTCAGCATAACATTTTTTTTTTTTGAAAGTTCTAGACATTTTGATAAGTTCCGTTTTTTAGTAGAACTCTAAGAATTCTGAAAAAAATTTCTATGATCGAAAACAATCCGGTCACTAGTTAAGAAAATATTCGACTTCGAAGGTCTACCGTGAACGTCATTTGCGTAAGTTTTGATGATGATTTTTTAAAACAATTCTAAGGTTTTGGAATTTTTTACTTATCATAAACTCCAGAACTTTTCGAAAAAAAATCAAATAAGCTACTTAGAACTATTCTGGCTTAAAATCAGACATCTTTTTCATTTTTTTGTTTTTTGAAAAAAAAATCAAAAAATCTTTTCTTTTATCAGGAACTCTAATCTTCAAAATTCTTCAGATAAACTATTCAAAACTATTCGGTCTTAAAGTTGAGTGAGAAGTTAGCACCCCATTTTTTAATTGCCTTTTTCATAGTGTTAATCGCCGGAGAACTCTTTTTATAAACATAAAAATACTCCTATACTCTTCAAAAAGAAGCTGGAACTCTAATCAAAACTATCGAATTAGTAGGGGTGCCAACTTCACACACTCGGAGAACTTGTGACAATTTTTGAATGTGCATTATTTTTACTGGGAGACTTTCACCTCCTTGGAATTTAATTTACTTGTTTTATTATTGGACTCTTTTCAACAGATATCGTATTTAGTGCTCTTTTTGGAGTGAACCTCTATAAAATTATTATTACGTCAAATTTATGTAACAATATCTATCTAAAGATTTAACGAATTGAACATAAGCGTATCTATCTTAACTACATCTTCAGATTTCTTAGGGGTATCTACATTTTTAGCACTGCTTATCTCTATGCAAAAATTTTCGCTTTCACTTTTCTTGCTTGTTTTGGATTGAGAATCTTTCTTAACTTTCACGAGTGTGATGTCATCCTCAGAGTCAGACAGAACGGAAACTTTCTTGGACTTTTGTAAGACTTGCGCGATTAATAATATAAATTGCATTGTTGCGAACAACAAAGAAAATTATAAGGGATTTACAAAAGAAATACCTAAAGAAATTGCAAAGAAATAACTGTGACAAGTAAAATAAATGCACAGATATGTAGCAATGATAGAGGTAACTTGGTGCGCTTTGCGGACGATTTTGGTTACTCTCCATTCTCGTCTGACAAAATGACGCGTCGCGTCTGAAGCTTCGGATCGACCGGCTCGCTGTTCTTCTTTTGGGCACTCGCAACCGGGGAGAACCTTTTCAAACGCCTCGATTAACTGCAGGATAGTGGAATGTAAAATTCCAAAATTGAGGTGCTAACTTCACAGAGATGTGACTATTACCGTTTGCAATAAATGCATTCCGAGTTTCATTGCTGCCACAATCTATTTCGGAATGCTGATTTCAGCAGCAGTACTGTCAGTACTTTCAGCGCATTTCGGAAGAAAGCCTTAGTAAATATGTTGCTTATTTATGACGAATGTCATAAAAATCAAAGGCAAGCCGCAGCCAGCTAAACAATGTATGATGAAAAAATTCCAGTTATCTAGATACAGAAGTTAAGGGTTTTTATCATAGTACAATATTCCCGCTCTCCTTTTAATAAGAAGGAAACTGTAGTGGTCATTAACCACGTAGCAATCATTACAATTTGAATTACTCCCTAAATAAGAAAAACATTATTGCATCTGCCGTCTGCAAATGCGACGAGGCAGGATATCAATCACGTAATTTTCTTTTGCCCGATTACAAGCCTTAAGGCTTCATTTTAATACGTTTTTTCAGAAGTGAGTCTCCGCTTGCTCCTATGGATTTCTTTCCTCTATTAAAAACTCCTTCTGTTAAATTGCATAAACTTCTTTTATCATTCTTCAACTCCTGCAACATCGACCTATATAACATGGACGACCACATACTTGACTGCTTTCTATACTAGTCACTTCAAATTTAGCGGATCTGGAGTACCCCGCCATGATTTCGGTCTGGTGAAACGGCGTTTGCCGTAGAAATAGACGTTCTGCGGCTGCATACGACAATACTGATGCTGGCCAACTTAGACCCGGAAGGACTAACGGCCATTATTTGAAGGAAGAAGAAAAAAAAGAAGAAGCAAGCCGCAGCCTTCTGTGCCGAACTATTTCCTAATAAACAACAGGGCACGATTTTTTTCAAACTTTATATATTTATATAATAAAATTTGTCAATTTGGGATGACACGTTCTAACATCTCCACGACATGGATTCCAACGAGAAGAGAGAACAATTAATACTGTAAGAGAAGTAGTTATTACTAATTCGCAGGATGCCCCATTCCATCCCCTACTCAACAAAGAACCAAAGATGAGTGGAAGTCGTGCCGGTGCGACACAGCCGGATGCGTTAAGTCAGCAACAGGCAGGTGCACATGCTTAAGAAAAAAATCGCCAATGCCACGAAAAATGTGGGTGCCACGGAAAAACGTGGAGATTTTATTACGTTTACCTTATGTATCATGGGAATGCTTTGTATACTACTTTTCAATACAATCTTTCTTGACTGTAATATATTCGTTCTATCATTTTAGAAACTTCCTGGTGTTTAAATCAAAGAGGATTCTATATAGCTTGTCAAGTCTGTATAGTTTCAATGACTTTGTCGTCATTATTGTGATTTGGTAATCGGACCGCTGAAGGAGTTTTTAGGAGGCAAAAAATTTAACGCTACTGACAAGGTCATTGAAACTATATAGAGTTTGTTTGACACAGTTATCTCGCATCTTCTTTGACTTAGGAATCAGGAAGCTTTTAAAATGACAGAACGAGTATATTATAGTCCAGAAAGATTATGTTAAAATATAGTATATAAAATATTCCAGTGCTGTACATAACATGTATAGAATCAAATTCCCATTTATATTTAAACTACCTTACATATTATTATGTTATGTAAAAGACAAACTTTTAGTAAAATGCTTATTTTAGACGTAATATTTTATATTTTACTTTATATTTTATGATATGCTTAAATTTGAATGTATAGTTTAAATAAATATGTGTATTTACAGGTCTAACAGTAAGTGAGAGAACAGGCCTTGTATGATATCAGAGAGCAGTGTTCTTAAAAGATTAATGCTGTAAGTTTTTTCAGCTTCAACAATCCTTAAAAAATTGAAATATTAATCGATTTATCGTGAGATGATAGCTACAAGTTTATAGCTTAACAATTATCTTGCCATTTTGATTTCAGTTAGACGGCTAGAACGAAATTAGAAAGTTGTGAAATTACGAAGAATCATTAAGACAGCGTATAATATAATACATTTATAATGCCACCGAAAAAATTTATTAAAAAAGAGAGGTCAATACGGGAATTTTATGGAAAAATTGAATTATAAAAAGTAATAAAGTGTAAAATATGTAAGAACTATATTGTGATACCCTACGAAAATCTGAGAAGCATTTTAAGATCACACATACAAAGACGTTACCCGATTGTCCAACATATGTTATGTGAAATAATCATAATTGCAAAATTATAATTATTATGATAGGAAAAGTTTATGTGGTACTTTACTGCAACTCAACTGAACGGTATGCGTAAAGATATACACGAGGCGATCTCGCTCTTGCGCTTGCATTTGGCACAAGACACACTGCCTTGTCTTTTAAATAACACTTTGACTAACAAATTTCAGACATTAATGGTGCCCATATAGGAATTGCCCGTAGCGACAAAAACTGCGGGAATCGGAGGAATCATGTGCAAATCTTTCGCGTGAATTGACAACTGTGGCGGCTGAATCATAGCAGCGCCACGGGGCACCGCGCCGCGATGCTACGCGCCTGATGAGCCGCCGCTCGGGCACGCGTTGTATTGCAAGTTAGTATGTAAAGTTAAGGTACGAGATGCATTACGGGGTTAATCCGCGGTTATACGCCGGACCGAAGCTCACCGGGGAGTTTCGCTGTCCAATCGCTTTCGAGGCACCGCCATTCCGATTTGGAGTTTTGGAGAGCGGACTCGAAAACCCCCGAGGCGATGCATGGGGATTGCTATTTCAGCGCTTCCGCCGCTAAAGCGATTGTATGTCGCGGGCCAGAGTTCTGTCAGCCAGTACTTGACCAACAGTGGTAAATAACTGACTGCCTACCTATAGAATAGCCAGGCGTTGTGACGAAGCCCTACGGTTGGCCAATGGTTTGGCACCCGCACATCGGCCAATATTCTGTCAGACAGTACCGAACCATCACTAGCAAATAACTATGCAAATGTCGAATCATCCGATAGATGGCATTTGATAGGATCCGTTTCTCCTGTTTAAAATACGACCCAACGATAGTATAAGAACGATGTAGAAATGACGGAACTGCACAACTTATATCAGTTGTATCGTGGAGTCCACTTTTATAATAAAATGTGACACACTTTTGGATTAATGTTAACTTTAATGTAATATTATTTTTGAAGACTAATAATAATTAAATAAACAATATATCTATATATCTATATATATATATATATATATATATATATATATATAACGTATGTATTTATAACAAAACTCGTTTCTTAATTAATTATCAACCAGTCTGAAATCTGGCAATCAGTACTGGCGCAGTACTGAGCCGATAGTAAATCCTATACTGGGGCAGTACAAGTAGACAACGGCTGGGCCAGTACTGTCTGCCAGTACTGGACCGGAGTTATCATCCATGATTGCACCAGTATTGGTTCGGTAGGGTTACCAGTACTGTGCCAGTATACTAACTGTGGGAAACAGTACTGGATTAGTACTGGGCCGGTCATAAAATCCTATATGGGTGGAAATAATTTCCCTGCGACAAAAACTGCGGGAATCGGAGGAATCATGTGCAAATCTTTCGCGTGAATTGACAACTGTGGCGGCTGAATCATAGCAGCGCCACGGGGCACCGCGCCGCGATGCTACGCGCCTGATGAGCCGCCGCTCGGGCACGCGTTGTATTGCAAGTTAGTATGTAAAGTTAAGGTACGAGATGCATTACGGGGTTAATCCGCGGTTATACGCCGGACCGAAGCTCACCGGGGAGTTTCGCTGTCCAATCGCTTTCGAGGCACCGCCATTCCGATTTGGAGTTTTGGAGAGCGGACTCGAAAACCCCCGAGGCGATGCATGGGGATTGCTATTTCAGCGCTTCCGCCGCTAAAGCGATTGTATGTCTCCGATCCAAACTTTTCGCACGGTCATGTTCAATCTGATCAAATCCGGTCAATCACGGTTACCTGGATGCGCCTTTAAATATGCGCTCAGAGAGAGGATACGCGCACTATTAAAACAGCACGGCACGCATAATGCAAACTAAACAGCATAATGACGGCGCACTTCATCCCATCGATTCTGAGGAAACATATACGTTTCGCAATATCTCGTGTTGCTACTAAAAATTTGTCTTGATACAATTCCTAAGTATCTTTTTATATTATTTTGTATAATGAAAATATTTATATATGTACAAAATTCTTTTTTAAAAGTCGCTTATATCAATATATTTATTTTACTAGAAAGTAACTTTTAAATGTTAAATATCAAAATATATATCGCGTCGATATTGGTTGCAAAAGGAGTATTATTCGATGAGACGTTAAGGGACATCTAATATCCTGAAAGACATTTTTTAGCCTCCATATTTGTCTCAAGAAATAACGAGCTTTACGTAAGGCGACGCGAATATCGATACAATCATGCGCGTTATTCGCGCTTCGAACTTATTTGCCTTTTGCTGATGGCTGGCATACAAGTACTTCACATCCGAATTCCATCCTCCTCATCCATATTCAGCGATCAAATGACAAACGTGAAAAAACGAAAATACCTCTAAGTCGCGCAAGAACGAATAAAGCTCGTTTGAGATGTTGCAAGCATCCTCAAAGCAGACATCTATCTATATCCCGTCGGCTTCACCAAGTTTTCCCTTCTATCCTTCCCTCCCTACGCATATCGCATAGATTTTCCTTTCATCCGTGTATTACCAGCACACTCTTGCAAGTCTCACCATTACTGGAAAATAATTTAATAATGCTCTTTGACGGATTTGAAATTAGAATTTTTCAAACGCCACTATAGGATGCCCTTAACATCGATCTCGATCTTTCGATTGCTTTTCTGACGAATAACGATACAACGGAAGGCATGATTACGAATTAAAGATGTGTGCGGTATCGAAAGAAAATGACCATAGTTAGCGGAAAAGAAAGAAATCTCGGGCCGGTTACGCGAAACGCACGCATTGAAGGAAACGGTACGTACGGTACGGTACGGTAAGGAACCGGAACGGTACGGTGTGAGTAAAAGCAGATGAAAAAAAAAAGAGAAACAAGAAAGAAAACGCAGACGGCATTCCGAATGGGTCGCGGAATGGAATATAGATCATACGCGGCGCACTTTGAGGAGAGTATCGTGAACGAGTAACGCTCGCCTTCGCCGCCGCAGCATCCGTTCTTTCCACTTGTTTCCTCGGCAATCGCTGAATATGGATGAAGCACGGTCGCACTCGACAGGTGAATGCGCAAGCTTAAAGTATTTTGCGACGCAGATACTCTTCCGATCTTCCCTCTTCCCCTCACCTATAGCCACAGTTCTATCTTCCACCCGTCTACCGCCTCGTCACTCTTCTTTGCGAAAGAGAGGTTCCAGCATAGATGAGAGTTAAACGAAATAATACGGCAAAGAGTAAAATTCCTAAAATTGAATATTATACACAGAAAAACAAGATTAGCTATTATAGCTAAAATAGTCGTAATATATGGATAACCACGAGCGGATTCTAGAGATTTTGGAATTAAACCTGCCCCCCTTCCAAATAAGAAAATCAGTCATGCTGGATTTGTTTCAAAATTTAAAGAAAAAAATGTATTAAACGTTAAAGCAGATACATGTCGCTGTCGACGCGGGCACTGGTCGACCGAACTCTTAGGGCCGTTTTATACGTCGCAAACGATGGCAACTGTTAGTTGAAAAGTGTTGTTTCCGGTTGTGGTTATCAATTGCAATTATCAAAAGAGAGTTGGCGAACTTTTAACTTTTTTGGTGACAGCAACTGGCAATCGGTACTTTAAAATTCGATAATTTTGATTGGAATTCCAGCTTCTTTTCGAAAAGTATAGAAGTATTTTTATGTTTATAAAGAGTTCCGGAGATTAACACTATAAAAAAAGCAATTAAAAAAATGGGGTGCTAACTTTACACCCAACTTTAAGACTGAATTGTTCTGAATAGCTCATCTAAAGCATTTTGACGAGTATTAGAGTTCCTGATAAAAGAAAAATTTTTTGGATTTTTTTCAAAAAACAAAAAAATTGAAAAAGTCTGATTTCAAGCCAGAATAGTTCTAAGTAGCTCATTTGATTCCTTTCGAGAAGTTCTAGAGTTCCTGATAAATAAAAAATTGCAAAATTGTTAGAATTATTTTATAGTATATTGTGCACCAAGGGGCGAAAGTAACGTTTTTCAGACGAGTGTGAAGTTTGCCGCCCGAGTCGAAGGCAAGGGCGGCAAATCACACGAGTCTGAAAAAGCTTTCGCCCCGAGGTGCACACGATATTTTTTACAATACCTTTACGGAAAGTTCGACTTCCATGCCTAGAAAAAGGCGAGAGTGGTCAATTTCAAGCCAGGGCTTACTTTCCCCCCTAGGGCGGAAAGTGGTTACTTTCCACCCGCTAAACAGGGAGGAAAGTGGTTACTTTCCGCCCGCTATGCCGCCCTGGCGTGAAATTGCTTTCGCCCCTCTCTACAGGCATGGAAAGTCGAACTTTCCGTGGAGGTGTTGTAAAAAAAATTATCATAAAATGTTACGCAAATGATTATTTATCAGTATTGCCACGGATCTGACAAATCCTTCGACTATCAAACGACTAATGAATATGTCGTTCCAACGTACATTGTTATATTTTAATTCCTTGGATCTCAACGCACAAATTATTTTTTAGATGTGGCGTAGTTTGGGCATTATGCTTAACTAATTAATAATTTGTGTCCGTACGCTTGAAAAGGACCGAAATCTACGGTCGAAACGTAGCGTTTTTTAAATAAATTTGGCCAGTTGAATCGAGTAAACGATACCTACGCTAATTTTTACGCAAATGACGTTCACGGATGACTTTCAACTCCCAATCAGAACGCCTGCAACTCTTCCACTAACTAGTGGCGATCCAGCCACTAGTTAAGAAGATATTCGAAGATGCAACGGATGAAATTCGACTAAGTCCGCATAAAATTTTTTTAACTTCTATTAGTTGCAAAATGGACATTCTGCTAAACGCAGCCATTTAGTATGCTGTTTTTTTTAACTGTAAAAGTATTTTACAGTAAAAATAAAAATAATTACAGTATAAATAATTACTTTTATTTTGTATTATCATAACACTGATTTTATAACTGTTTACGACTGTGTCATAAACGATTACGACAATCCTTGTGCGTAGGCCCGTACAAGCACGACACGGTTATGTCTGAATTGATCTTAAATCGAAGATGTACACTGTAAATCCAAGTGTTATTTTAACTGAAGCTCTTCTTACACATTTCTTGCCATTTTAAATGACGTCATTTAACATGGTTGAACGTATTAATACGATTTAAATGTGTTAATTTAACACGCAACAAAACATGTAAAAGGAGATTCAGTCAAATGTGTCATTTTTAAACATTTATGCGTGTAAAAAATAACACACTTGGATTTACAGTGTATTCACGGAGGAAGTTCGTTATACGAATAATATTGATCTCGCAGCATCGATATATACGCGTATTAAAGATACAACGATAAGATTATCGTAAACAGTATCTACGAGTAAAACGCATAATTTAATGCATCAAGTACAGATATTCATGCCTTATTAAAAAGTTGAAGAAAGTTACGTGCAAAGTGTGTAACTTTCTTCCATTAGAAAAAAAGTATAATTTTACGAAACAATGAGAAATTTATTTTCTACACGGCGAATTATAATAAAAACGGCTTGCAATTATAATTAATTACACATTATTCTATACATATCGGCTGCGTTCGCTTTGGACGCTTTCAGCATCACTCCATCTTTTTTCAACATGTAATAAACAATAAAGATAAACTGACGCTTTCAGCACGAAAGCGTCCAAAACGAACGCAATCATAATCATGCATTAGTCAATATACTATATATAAATCAAATGGTGCACTGAAAATCCAAGTGTGTTATTTTAACTGAAGCTCTTCTTACATTTCTTGCCGTTTTAAATGACGTTATTTAACATGGTTGAACGTATTAATACGATTAAACGTGTTAATTTAACACGCAACAAAACATGTAAAACGAGCTTCAGTCAAATGTGTCATTTTTAAACGTATATACGTGTAGAAATAACACACTTGGATTTACAGTAATAGTTGTCTCTACACTATTAAATATTAAAAAATAAAATTTAAATCAATACCTTGAGTTAAAAAATATTTTATTTTTAATTGCCATGTGTGTCAAAATTTATTATTTTAACACAAAGAGTGTTATTTTAACCTTATTGGTTAGTCAAATTGGTAATTAAATTAACATTGTTTTAATTAAATTAACGACATATTAAGTAGGAACACTTATAAGTGCTTATGAGCATCGACTTATAAGAATGGTTAAAAATAGCTTAAATGTGTAATTTGACACTACAAATTTAACAGTGTACATGCGACAAAGCTTATACACAGTGCTTTCGAACAAAATGACTATATATATCACTTTCGATAGTGTTCTAAGACGAATCCATACTACTGTAATTTTTAATTCGATGTGGGTGAATCTTTCTGATATCATATACAGATTACAGATTAATTTTTTTCTTTCTTCCTCTCCTGCCGGTCGATGTTTCCGGGATGATCGTCACAAGTGAACCGTACAGATTCGCATTTACGTATGACCATTGAGGCGTATCATCAGCGCCCACTCGGCGAACGGGCGGAGATGGTCTAACATTACTTCGCGTGGCTATAATACTAGAAGCGAGTTCACGCCGACGAAACCGGAAACGATCAGTCAGATTACGTGATCGGAGACACCGTTGGCCCGTGAACCGGACCTGCGGCCAATCGACCGGTCGCTCGCCGATTCGCGTTAAGTACGCGATCGTGTATACACGTACTCATTCTCTCGGTCGGACCTACTACCGGTAATCACGCTGGCCACGGCGGCCTCGCTCCGCGTTGTGAACAATGGCAAGGCTGTATTACCTTTTGTAAATCGTGACAGAAAGGAGCGCGAAAAAAGTGGCGTGATCCGTGTTAAGATCCGAGGACCCAAGCGGCCTGAAAACTGCGCTGGTGCGGGCACTGTCGTATTGTATCGGAGGAGTCAGGTTGTCTTAGGCCCTTGATCTCTGCACGAGTCTCTTTGAGCTTGGGGTTAGAGTCAGTTACTGGTCTGGTGATGCGAATATATAGCTTCTCCCAGTCAAGTCATGCGCCCACCTCCCAGTGGTCTCGCTGAAATGCTGCAATGGGGCTGTTCCGACTCAGTACGGCTCGGTTACAAGATCTGATGTCGGCTGGCCGGCGCGCTCTGCAGTAACCAAGTGGCGTCAATGGCGATCTGAGTGCTCCTCTAAGGGCCTGTAGTGATACGGGCCCCAAGTACCGCTGTCCATGGTGAGTTGTGGGGCCAAAAAAGAGTACGATTATCTGGGGAACTCTCGGCTATCAATCCGTTTGCTCTCCAACACGTAGTAAATATGAAAAAGTCAAGAATAAATCTTCATGCCCGGGTTCTTGGTAGTGACTCGGTTAATACGGAGAGACCTAGTGAGTGCGTAGCTGGTCCCTCGAGAGTAGGAGCCAGTTATCGGGTATAGAAACTGTGGCTTCCAGTAGCCTTCTTTTTTGATTTTATGGTCTAATCCCCCTCGGGATCACATAACGGCAAAGAACAAGTCAAAGATAATAAATACAGACTCGAAAAATTCAATCTAATCTCGGCGCTGATTGCATTAGCAATCTTCAAAAATTATTCAGGACAAAATACGTCCGAACATGTCCACGGTCTCGACGAGACTTGCCACCAGTAACCGTGTCAAATTAAAATAGAAATAAATAGTAATAAGTTATTTCGTGAATGGATATCCATCTGTGTCAAACGCAACGCACGAGCACTGTGTTTCAAGCATGCCCGGCGCCGGGGATCGACTCGCAACGGTGGCGGGAATCACGTCCGCTTCTCCCACGATGCAAGGCCCGGCCAACTTCGACACCCCGGCTAAAGTGAAAAATAATCGCATGCTTTAATGAGCTTGGAACCGTTAAGGGGAATCGTTCAGCGCCAACACGTAAGATTCGTGAGATAACGCAGTCTACGACCTTTCTTCAACGACAATGCTACCAATCGGTCCCATTGATCATTTAGATCCTTCAAAGTCTTGCCCACATCGTCTAATCGGTAATTTTCTTCTGATATGAGCGCCTTGCCTGACTTGTTGACTGCTCTCAACTGTCCCTCATTGGCACGCAGTTCTCGTTCAAAAGTTTCGTGTTTTTGCAGTCTACGCTCGAGATTATTCAAGTCGCGATAGCTTTCGTCGACCGAGATCTTCAACTTCGCGGAATTCGTCTTCTTTGGTTCGTATTTCTTCCCCAAGCTCCATGTGCTGTTTTTCTAACTGGTTCCTCGGCCTTCATTGTCTCTTGTCTATGGCCCAGCTAATCAAGTTCTTCGAATTATTCATGAATATGTCCATAAACCTTTTAGCCTTTCTGCCATAATTCACAAAAGGTAATAAGCGATTCACAAAGCGTAACAAATAATATTCACATGATAATTTTAAATGCCATAATCTACTTTACACTAATCTACTTTAAAATAAATATTAACGCATTACGCGTTAATCTATTATTAATCCATTTGTCATAACTTTCTCTTTTCCCTCATGTGTAAAATATATATTCTTAACCCTTTGTAACTCCGTGTAACAATACTGTTACAAACCGGCAAAGTTTCCATCAACATTCTGAATCATGAATTTATTTGTTGTAAATCAATTTAAAATAGTTGTCATATTTTTTATTTTTGATAACATGAGTTACAAAGGGTTAAAATAGTTACTGTTGGTGGCATACAACAATTTTTTTATATAACATACTGTTCTTCTCCATAAATTTCGCTGATTTCTCATCCTTAGACTCAAATTCAATGGTCGAGTCTTCAAGACGTTTCATCTCTTCAAATACTACTGTGGATGATTATAAATTCATACGTATAGTTTTACTTATTACATCATAAAAAATTTCAAACTTGCAGTATATTATAAGCGTATCTGTGAAATGATACTGAAACATAAATGTTGAGATTCTAATCATTTGATACATCACCCGAAGTGGAATTTGATGATAAAACAGATTCAGGCGAATACATTATGGTAGTGGTACATGAATCGCTAAATGTTTTACTAATATACATATATAAAATTCATTACACTTATTTGCGAACCAGTTTGACGCGTAACATTCATTTGAATCATATGTTGATCTGTTTCTGGAAACGATGGAGACTTTATCCATGATCTCAGAAAGATGCGTAAATCGGTCAATTCTTTATGTGTGATCAAGTACAGTAAATTCAACATGTGTTCGAGAATAGTTCTTGATATACCATAATGAAGGTAAAAATGGCCTTATTTTTGGTTCATTTTTCCTTTAAGGATTGAATTGGCCGTTATTCCATTCGGTAATAATTTATAAATACAAAGTCGATAAAGTAAAAGCGGTTGGTACTTGGAAACAAAGGCGATTGATTCCATCAACAGTCCTCGAAAATTTTTTCGGGATAAAACACGTCCTAACACGTTCAGGGTCTCGACCAGATTAAGTAAGAATGTTCAGATACTGTCGGTTCCTTTTCCGGGTAATCTCAGTAGAGACATCCTGAACTTCTTCAAAAATTTGCTTCTCATCTGTTATACATATTTACTTTTCCGCTAAATCTCGATCAGCCAAACTCAAAATCTTAAGATTCTCTCTAATGATTCGACGATATTCCAACGTTCGCAGAAAATATTAGACTAATGCGTGTACAAATAGCAATAAATTCTTTTATATACATTTTACATTATAATAAGCAAAATAAAACTATGTATAATAGAGTTACATACTAGAGATAAAAAAGATAACATGCAATTTATTCACGCTCAACGTACAAAGTAACGTTGGCCACGCAGAAATTATAGATAACGATAGGGTACGGGTAGAAAATTCGGCTTTATGAAGCTCAAACTATTCAGTATATCCGCTGTGATCTACTTTTCATTAAAAAGTACTTTTTCGTAAACTAATCATCATATACTGTAGGTACCAATAAATTCTAGATTTAGTAAAAACACAAAATAAATGCTATCATTTATCAAAACTCATTTAACCGATAAACTTCAAGATGGAATTAATTATACGGATTTAATTTTAATTGTCATATACAAATTATCTAATTCTCTAACGAAAAGTCAAATAACTAATTCCACTTAAAAAGAATGATTAAATGAGAATAATGTGTAATACAAAATCTAAATTTGTAGAATATCAAGTTTTATCTCATTTTGCATATAATAGAAAAAAAATCTTATTAATTATTTCGGCTCGTGCGGAGAAAAATTATTTAATTTTTAGATCTAATTAATTTCTAAATGTTAAGCAAGACATAATGCGGGTACTCACTAGGACCGTGCAACGTGCAACGCTGGTAACGGTTACAATTTTTTCACAATAGGTTTGTTCCAGAATAAGACGTACTCACTAGTTGCAGCAACCGTTGCGTTGTATATTGAGTACCAGACATAATATATTAACTTCTCTTAATGGCTAGTTAAGAAGATATTCGACTTCGAAGATGCAACACGTAAAATTCGACTAAGTCCGCATAAAAAATTGTTTTGAAAGTTCCAGACGTTCTGATAAGAGTTTTTGGTAGAACTCTAAGAGTTCTGAAAGAAATTTCTATTATCGAAAGCGATCCGCGGTTACTAGTTAAAAAGATATTCGACTTCGAAGATCTGCCGTGAACGTCATTTGCGTAACTTTTGACGATTTTTTAAAACAATTCTAAGGTTTTGCAATATTGCGAGAAACTCTAAAACTTTTCAAAATAAACTACTTAGAACTATTCTGGCTTAAAATTAGACTTTTACTATATATTTATTTAAAAAAAATTTAAAAATATTTTTACTTCCATCAGAAACTCTAGTACATACAGAACAACGCTCGAATAGGACCAGATGTCCGACGGAGCACACAGTGGTTCTCGGCCCGATAAGAACTCATCCGCACCTGACGACAGAGGCGTTAGAAAATATTATACCGTCCAGAAAACGGTCAATTCCGCCAACAAAACAAATAAATAAATCGAACGATTTGAAAAGAAACAAGTGCAACGCCCGAAGAAAAAAGTGAAAAGACGCACCTGGTATCAAATGTTTATTTGTCTTTAATAAATAGTAAACCGCCTAGCGTTAGTTGTTGGAAGTCAGTTAGTTGTTTGTTGTTAGTCATTTGTTTTTTTTGCGCTCATAACTTAATCAACCGACAGTCTTTATTCAAGCTAAATTCTGACTTCAGCAAATCTTTAAGACAGATCTTAACAACAATTAAATTTACATCAATTAAACCAGATCTTAAACAATTGTTGCAAGAAAATTCTCCCTGAATAAAGGTAAATTTAATTTTAATTCTTGAAACTAATCCTTTAATCCACAACTCTTAACTGTCGTTGCCAATCAGCGTGGCAACAGTAATTTCCTTCCTTTACCTGCCGCTGCCAAAGAGTGGCAATAGGATTTCTGTTAATCCTTATTCATGCCCAGGAAAGGGGGCAAAAGATTTCAACTAAAAAGAATTAAATTTCAGATTAAACAAACCATTCAACTAAATCAAGATCCTTTTCCATTATTTCTCAAATTAAAGAAATTATCATTTCTTGTTGGCGGAGTATAATTTGTTTTGATAACGTTAATTTAGTCGACTCAGCCGGGTCGGGAGGTTGCAAACTGAAGCAAGCCCGAGAGATCTCGAAACAAAAAACATTAATAAATCACTTCACAATCTGAGTAACGTATTGATGGCATTGAAAAACGGGGAAAATCATGTACCATATAGGAACTCAAAGTTAACCCACCTTCTCTAGACTAGTATAATAAAATTCGAACCTTTATTCCATATAAATTAACCCCTTTGGATTTAATAATAGATTTTCCAAATTTCAATTTAATAAACAAATCTGACTCTCGTTTTAAAACATACAAAATTCGTTATCTCTTCGGACTAGATTAATCGCACAACCTGGTCCAAATCTCGGGTAAATTACTTAAATGTTTTGACCCAAAAACGGACGAATTAACTTAATTTTGACAGAACGTGACATATCTCATAAAAATTTTAATCCAACCTCTAAGTTCCTCTAAGTTCATTAAACTCCCTTATTTTTGCCAATGTGGTGAAAAATTGCAAAACTGGAAGTTGGCTTAAACCGCGAAGCCCGAGTTTAAGCCCACGTCCAACAAAACTGTCACCTCGACATTTATTCTAATCATTCAGCGCAAAGGGTTGAAGAAAAAGATAATTTTTATAACTAAAAATCACAAAGACACAAGAACTCATCCGCACCTGACGACAGAGGCGTTAGAAAATATTATACCGTCCAGAAAACGGTCAATTCCGCCAACAAAACAAATAAATAAATCAAACAATTCGAAAAGAAACAAGTGCAACGCCCGAAGAAAAAAGTGAAAAAACGCACCTGGTATCAAATTTTTATTTGTCTTTAATAAATAGTAAACCGCCTAGCGTTATTTGTTGGAAGTCAGTTAGTTGTTTATTGTTAGTCATTTGTTTTTTTGGGTTCTTCACCCACAAACGAATATAGGAAAGAAGAAGAAGTATCTAAACAACAGCGTTTTCTGAAACGTTTATCCTCAAAAAGATTTACAGAAACTCTCTCTACAATTGAAGAGTCCTTTATAAACGCTCGCGTATACATAAATACGTGTCCCGTCATTCGAAAAAAATGATCCCGCGACGAGCGTCTCCCAGAAAAACGGTACCGACGGAAAACATGGCTAATGTGTCGCGCTCGCGGCGAAAACTGCGCGATCTTCTCGACGAGACTACATGGCGGTCGCATTTGCAAGCGCGATTATTCGCGTCAAACGAATTAAAGTACGAATTATTAAAGTACGAATTAAAGTACGCGTTGCGTACTTACAGGACAGGAGAAACGAGGCACGGTACTCGGATGTAAAGCTGTCTCGATCGTGAATCGACACGTTACACACATCACGCTCGCTCGCGATCAAATACGCGATCGTGAATCGACACGTTACACACATCACGCTCGCTCGCGATCGAATACGATTAGGATCGAAGCTGCTCGAAGAATCCACGTCGCGTCGCGGCCGTATCACGCGGTGTCCTGATGGGAACTATCCCCCATCCCCATCCTTTACATTCCTTCGCGCGATGTGCTTGCCGAAATTACTACGCGCGCGATAACGAAAACACGCGATTGGCCAAAATAAATGAGGTGACCCTCGAGCGTTTGAATTCCGAGAAAAGCTCCTTGGCAACGAACGCAACGGCAAATAGAAAAGAAATACAGCGATTTCCGCGAATCTATGAGTGTATTCATTTACGCAGTGCTGCGTGCAGAAATATTATCCGAGTAATATGTAAAATATTAATTTTACATATATAGGTATTATACAGTGTAAAAAATCAATTTTTATAAAAGAAGGACTAATTTCACGCGCGTATGACTTTTTTTCGTATTATTAATTACAGTTTTGACTAATAATCATCGGGAATAAACTACTAAATACCACCAAACGACCACCAAACAACCACCAAACGAATGGTAATAGTTATTATTGAATTTTCAGTATTGGGGGGGGGGGGGGGAGAGAAGGGGCTAATTTCACACAGCCCAATGCGACGGCCCTGCCTGATCGAGCGCTTTCTCCGCGCTTTCCAATCGCGCTTCGCGCTGCTTTTCTCGAACAGTCAAATTGATCCTCTCCTGTCATTGCGCGTTGCTTCTAACGGCCGGCCGGCATTCCTGAGCTTCTCGCTAAACTGCTAAAGCCCCATGCCGATAGTCAAATTCCAATGCGAAAGTCCTCTGATGTTATTGCTCACTGTCAGCAAGAATATAAACAAAAGGATTAGGACTAATATTCCAGTAGGACATATTTCAAATGGCCGAAATGCGTATTTTTTTCTGAAATGATGTTCTTGGACACTCTTTTACAGTATTCGCATTAGAAAACGTATACATTTTTCAATGCACAGAATTATACTTGGCAACATGGAGAAATATATAATCTTTTTATAAATATTAGATAAAAAATATGCAAAGCGTACAGGAAGCAGTTGTGCTCAATTGATTAGTCAAACAACTCACTGTTAAAATCGTTCGAATATCATTAAAATATTATCTTTTTAAAAAAATTAAAAAGTTGCCAAGTGCACGCACCAATATGAAAATCTATTAAATATTGAAAATATTTGTTATATAAATTGTTTTAATACATCTAATTAAAAATATAAAATATTAGCGCAAACTAACAACGAATTTCTGATATACTTCTTGCAATGGAAATATCAGCTTTAAATTTTGAACAAAGAATGTCTATAGATTATGGAACATCAAGTAAGTCTGGCGTAATCTATATAAACGTGCCCCAAAATACTGTAAATGCAAAAGCTTGATCCTAATCATAGTCGAGGCTTAACTGTGCAAAAGGATTCGAGTTAACATTCATAATCCGCCGGAGTTGCATTTAACCAGTGTCATTAGCCTAATCGCATCAGCAATGCAGAGAGCCGTGTTTAGAGCTTGTGTGTACAGCTCTTTGTTAAGAAAATCATACCAATAGACTATACTAATTAGAGCTATCAAATAAATGAGAAAATACATTAATTAATATTTTACTTATAGTATCTATTTATTCGTCCGTGTGTTATATCTTTCAATAAAAATGTTTATTAGACAGAACGTGACATATCTCATAAAAATTTTAATCCAACCTCTAAGTTCTTAAATAAAAATAAACGTAACGTAATCGTCAAAACCATCTGTTCGCACAGTTTTCCAATAAAGCCGATCTCGGAATACATGCGACCTGCATTGCCGCACAATCGAAGGTCTCCTGCGTTTGCTGCTCGTAACGATTACATCTTTATTAACCACAGAAACCGGCTGAAACAACCAGAAACGTTGCCTGCCAGCGACTCTAATTAGCGCCACTACAGCGAATTACCGGCGTCCGGAATTTCGCCACTAAAACGCGCCCAGGAAAACACGGAACGGCACTTTTCCGAGAAGTCCCGAAACGCCCGCAGCAGTGATAGACCGAAATCACGTTCAGCAACAAAAAATCATCCCCGACAACTCGTGGCAATCGCACTTTGTTCTTCTCGTTCTTTTTTTCACGTTCGCGTCTTCGTGATTATCTTCCAATCCTTCCATATCGCGACTGCTTTTTACGTAATAGTGCGTAAATTAATGATAATGGAATTTTCGTCTGTTAATTACATTATTTATGTTTCCACAAAACAAAATCGTTAAGTATGATAGAATCGATTGACGTGTAATAAGGACACGATGTAGCTCTTCAATGAATAAGCATTTTAAAAACAAAATTGTATAAAAAGTTTTAGTATTAATTTTGAAAATTAAAATTGTCCTTCACGGTAAATTTCGGTAAAGAAAATATTAATTATGCTATAAAAATCATCCCCGATCATAGTAATACAAAATAATTTGACTGATATTGTTTTATTTCAATGCCATATTAATTCGATATTTCTAATATTTCAAAATTGGTTTCCCTGTGAATAATTTAATTTTATTAGAGTTTATATTTTAGTTCATATTGTCTATTAAAGTTTATTAATATTTCAAAAAACAATTATTATACAACGATGCATTATGCCACAATTTCTATTTGCGCGACAAAATATATTGTACGTTTAAGGGGGTCATCCCGTGTGACGGCCGTTTTTTTTTAGCTTTTTTCGGGATTTTTTTTTGACGAACAATAAAAACATAGAACTTTAAACTTTTTACCATTTATTTATTAACATTTCAGCAGTAACTCAAATTTTTTTTAGACCAAAACTCTCACTCAATTATGAGTTATACCACTGTAAAGGCACTCATGTCGAAAAAAGCGGCGTCCATGATTCAGGCTGATCGGCTTATCTGAAGTCAAAAAATCAAACAGTATTTTAATCTGTGAAGCTATGGCTATCGCCGGAACTAGGATAATTAAAAAATGTCAAGCCGTTATTTTTTTATGACAAAATAATCACAAAAAATCATGCCATTTGTAAATCAAATTTTTGAAAACGTGTAAAATATTCAATTTTCAATATTTTCAAATAATCCTAGTTCCGGCGATAGCCATAGCTTCACAGATTAAAACACTGTTTGATTTTTTGATTTCAGATAAGCCGATCAGCCTGAATCATGGACGCCGCTTGCAAACTTTTTTTCGACATGAGTGCCTTTAGAGTGGTATAACTCATAATTGAGTGAGAATTTTGGCCTAAAAAAAATTTGAGTTACGGCTGAAATGTTAATAAATAAATGGTAAAAAGTTTGAAGTTCTATGTTTTTATTGTTCGTCAAAAAAAAATCCCGAAAAAAGCTAAAAAAAACGGCCATCACACGGGATGACCCCCTTAATTAACTTCCGTTAATTAAACGCATATTTTATTATGTTACATACAACAAAAAATAGCGCAAATTAAGTATAATTGCATGAAATGATTTCCTCAATATTCACATGCGTATCGCAAATAAAAACATAAACTAAATCTCAAATAATAAACAATTTTAACTGGTCAATTAATCAGTGATATAAAATACAAAGTCGCAGTTAAGTTTTATGGTTGATAAATATTAAAATATGGAATTAATTATAATATATCTATAGTACAATACTTGTGTCACAATCGAATTGGTTATTACTATCCGTTCCATTCGCGATTATTTCCTCTAAATAATTAGCGATTATTTGTCCACGAATTTCGTTAATGACCGAAAAATATGAACGTTTTACATCTTGATATTGTGTGATTAACAAAATTGAGTAATGATTGAATAAAACACACTGGATGGATCGACTATCTGAAAATACACAACCAAAATTCACTATTGTATGCACAATATATTTCGAACGCATAAATTAAATTGGAAATGGCTCGTAAATATCGCGATGAAATAATAATTTATACATCCCAACCCTTATCGCTTCGAACTTTACTTCGAATAAATAAATTGCGCCGAATATCTGCTTGAATAAATAGCCATTGCTTCGATACGCTCACGAATCGTTAATCGTGAGAGTGAATCAATTGCATAGGCTGATAATCGTTAATTGTTCACAGAGAATAACCGCGTTTCTTTCCACCCGCACGATGTAAATTACGATGTAAACTTTGGTTCCCTGAGAACTGTACCCAGCATGACCGATTTTTCCTGTAATTGTGTTTCCTCGAAATAATTGCTTTGCTTCGTAATCAAAACCAGAAAAGGGTAAGTAGACATCTTTAGCGTGCTCGAAAAAGCGCATAATGAGCCAGATGAATTTTCATCTCCCACAACTAGCAGGAAGGTTATGAAAACTTAAAATTCAAGCTACAAAAAAAGAGTGAGTCTAAACAAACCTAAAGATTTGTAAATTTTCATCTTTTATAACGATGTCCGAAGCCGTTACCGTTCGTAACTACATTAATCAGAGTTGCTGGGCGGTAACTTTTTATTTCGCTTCTTCGAGAAGGATACGCGGATGTTACGTCAGGGGCAGCGGTCCTGGTGAAATTAATTACGCTCGCTATACAAAACATGGAAATAAACTTACCCGATGTTGTTAACGGATTGTTTTGCGCAAGGAATTGCTTAAAAAAAATCTTTCCACCACGTAAGTAATGCATTAGTTTTTACATTAATAAATTGCTGAGAAACAATTTTTTAATTTGTCTCAAATTAAATGTAATACAAAAGATTCCTTACAAAAAACATCGAACCAATCCTATAAATGTTTGTATAATCAGAATTTCTGATTAAAGAATTTGTTAATTTGCATTCGTAAAGCTCAGATAAACCGATAATTAAAATTCGCACTTAGATCTCGAAAAAAAGCCAATTAGCATTGCAATTCAAATCGTGTTACAAAGGCCAATTTCCGTAAATTCCATGAAAAGCTTTTGTACTGTTTTAACTACATGGTTCTACATGGCCACATAGTCCAGTTTAAAAATAGTATCCGTTAAAAACCATTAAATACACTGGCAATCTTGAACAAAATAAACATAAAAATTTTTACAAGAATTTGCTACATAATAGTCTTCCTTTTGCATAAACTTTTTTTATAAATTAAGGTATGAAGGGATATAAATGGAAAAAAAGCTTTAGCTTTTGCTACATCGAAAACACGCCGATGCAAGTACCCAAACAATTGGAATGGAGGTTGAAAATTCTGAAAGTATCCAGACGTTAAAAAAAAACTCGACCAGTTAGAAATTTTAAATTCTCATTTAGACAAAGAATGTAGGACATTACGCGAAGAAATAAGTGAATTACGGGGAAACGCGCGAGTTTTCTGTAGAGTGCGTCCACAAACGCTAAAAGAAATTGCGGAAAAGAAAAAGTAAGTGTTTTGCAATTATTAGACTGTAAATAAAAATATATTTTATTCAAGGGAATAAACTCCGGTAAGTTTCGAACACAGTTCCGGCTTTTAAATAATTTTTAACAGTTTGTTAATCTTAGAGTCGGCACCTCACCTTTAAAAGAACTAAGAAGTGCTGGCTTGTTTCGCTGTTTTTTTCGACACTTCCCGAAAATCTATGAAAACTGTTGGAACTATGCGAGAACTATCGAGAACTGTTAAGAAGTCGATCGAAACTGCCTGCGATTCATGACTTTACTCTTGTGTGCGGTGCCAGCGGTAACAGTAAAAAATTGTTTAAAAAATATCTCGAGGCCGGAACTGTTGCTAAACCTAGCAGGAACTGTAGAACTCCTCGAGAACTATAGAATTCCGTGATAAAAATCAATTTTTTTTAAACTTGAGGTGCCAGCTGTCAGATTAAAAATTATTTAAAAATACTTAAAGACCAGAACTATCGCTAAAACTTATCAGGAACTATAGAACTTTTCAAGAACTATAGAATTCCGTGATAAAAATAAATATTTTCGAAACTTGAGGTGTCACGAGAAGTTAGCATCTCATTTTTTTAAATCGTTATATTTTTATCTAAATCGACGAAACTATTTCTAAAATCTATCAGGAACTGTAGAACTATTGTGGGTGCAAATGGAACTCTTAATAAAATTTCCGATTTTTGAAAATAAGGTGCCAACTTCACAGTGGCCATCTATTCCGTATCAAACATCTATATGTATATGAGCCTTGTTTTATTCTTCTTAATCTCATTATTATTCTTAAATATTTATTGTCCTAGTATCACAAAACCGTATGTATATTTGATATGTAAATATATGAGAGTTTGCAGTGTACTGAGAGCTTAAATTCATAGATACGCTCAGCTTAAATAATTATATTATGTGAGTCTGTCGCCCTTGCGAGATTGTAAAAACTCGAGTTAGAAGTTCTCGCGTCGTTAATTGGCGCCGCAAGTAACTATCGAGACAAATTGATACAAGTTACTCGAATCAGACGGTTTCACTCTGTTTTCCGAAGGAGCATCGAAAGTTAGCGCGCGCAGTAATGCGGCGTGGCGCCGTGAAAACAAGCGACAGCCATCAGTATAAGTTCGGACAACCCAATTATATGAAAATTTCGTTACGAAAATCAGTTTTCTCCTAAGTCGGCGTCACGGGCAAAGTCGCCGGCACTTTCGGTTGATTTTACATGGCGGGGACATTACTCCGTTAGCTAAAATCCCGTTAAAACATCTTCAAGCGAAGTGGAAACTCCGCAGAAGCGATTCTTTCATCAAAATCAGTGACACGCACGACATTCGAGAACAAGAAATACGATCTCGTGATTTTCGGACTTTCGTGCTCTCCGACCACGAATAAACAGAATCGTAGAAGAAGCTTGCGTCATGAGCAATTAAAAACATGGTTGGTTTAATGTCACCGGTTTTGTAATTGTAAACTTGAAAGCTTTTTCAGTAAACAAAAAATATATTTAAAATTCTATATAGATTTTTAATTTTAAGATTTAAAAGCTACAATTCCTTATCAAATGCATGCGCTATTTATGAAAACTTTTCGGGTGCTTTTCGTAATTAGGCGTACACAGAAAATCGAAAACAAAAGGAGAATGAAACAACTGAAGCCAAAGAGATCTTTGATAGAACTGATAAAAGTGTCAGATAGTATACGACATCAGTAACGTGCCAAGTTCCGACGAATCCCTAAAAGGCAAAGGATCGATGATGGCGTAAAACGAAAGCGTGGGTGAAGGATAGAGAAACGCAGAGAAATGTCATTCGTGACAGAAGATAAATTTTACGATGCACAGACTACGACCCCGGAAAAATGGTGACATTAATTCGGCGGTGGGGCACTGAACGTTAAAGCACCTAACAGTCCGTATTAACCCCGCTCATGTACGTCGCATGTACATACATATGTGTGCGTGCACCGTGTATTATCGCGAAGTTCCTCAATTTTAATTGAAACTGAAAAATGATTGTCGTATTCAAAAGCCACTACATCAAAGACTAGTACTATTGAAACTAAAAAAGACGAAAAACGTACATGTGACAAATCAATTGAGCAACAAAAAAAAGACTTAGAAACAAAACACGCCGATGCAAGTACCCAAACAATTGGAATGGACTTAGAAACAAAACACGCCGATGCAAGTACCCAAACAATTGGAATGGACTTAGAAACAAAACACGCCGATGCAAGTACCCAAACAATTGGAATGAAGGTTGAAAATTCTGAAAGTATCCAGACGTTAAAAAAAAACTCGAGTTAGAAACTCGAGAAAAAAACCAGTTAGAAAGTTTAAATTCTCATTTAGATATAGAACGTAAGAGATTACGTGAAGAGATATCTAAATTACGTGGAAACGTCAACAAAAGATTCGTTACAAAAAACATCGAGCTAATCCTATAAATGTTTGTATAATCAGAATTTCTGATTAAAGAATTTGTTAATTTGCATTCGTAAAGCTCAGATAAACAGATAATTAAAATTCGCACTTAAATCTCGAAAAAAAAGCCAATTAGCATTGCAATTTGTACACGTCCCGAAAGGAACGTGAGCTAGTATTGGTGTTAAGGAAACAAAAATTCGATATCGATGAAAGATTGAGTGAATATATTTATCGTAAAATCCACTCTTTGTTAAATTATTAAATGTTATAAGAAATTATAACATAAGTTAGAATTCTCGCAAATAGTAAATCACAAAATTCAGAATTCTCATAATCAGAGATCACATAAGTCATAAATCAGCAGTCACATAAATGATAATCACATAAATTAGCAATCACATAAATAATAATTGATTAAATGCATAAACTGTTCAATGGCCAATTAACTCCAAAATATAAATGTTATCTGAACAACCGTTCATCTCAATGTTCCAACCGAACATGAAACAGCATCATATTTCAATTAAAAAATATTAACTGCAATGAAACAGCCCGGACTAATCCAGTTATATATCAAACTCATAAATATACAAAAGAGACTGAAATGACCATTAATGCAAACAATATTAGAAAACATCAAATACAATTATCAATTAAAAAAAAAAAGGGAAATATATACATAAGTAATAGAATAATGCGTGACTCTGAGTAATACACTTATTTTAAAATTAATGAACAATCGCAAAGATTAATGAAAAACTTATTCTAAATTATTTGAATATCACAACTTATTGAGATGATAATATTTATAATAAAGTGAGTAAATTAGTAGTAAGTAACGCATTAATTTATAAATCAGTAAATGATGAAATATAGAAATAATATACAACGTTGCAATTAAACATCATCAGCGATTTAACATCAGAAACAATTAATGATTGAAATGGCAGGATCGGATGGATCAATCGAAATATAATATTTCATAATTAAGAATGAAGATTCGCAATTTATAAGATATAATTCTAATGTGAATTATTAATCGTATTAAGCACAACGGTATCGTAAGCAATTTGAAAGTCAAACGCAATGAGACACAGCACGGTAACTTTATCATAGACCAATCGAGCTCGTTATTGTAATTTATAAGAAATAATGGAAATTAACGCGTGGTTGCAACCAAATACTTGTATGAGTACTCAAGCGCATGAGAAGGAATCTTCTCGTCCGGCCTCGTCAAGATTATCGAGAAGGCTCGGGGATGGGATCGCAATGACCTTCTAATTGCATGGTCTAGCTCCAAGTGATCGCCATCCAAAGTAAGAAAGCTCCCGAAAGTTCTAGAATCAAACATCGCCATTTTGCTAATCATCGTTAGCGAAAATGATCGATGATTCCCACTCAGAACAACGAGAGTTACCTTTTGTCGAGACTTCTACGTTTCGTAGAAGGATTCTCCAGAATGGAAGAATACGACCTCAGAGTCAGGCAGAAAGCAATCGTCTCTTAAGACCCTTGTATCGTCTTCGTATCTTAGCTTGGCTGTAATGGCGGACATCCATTGACTCTCTTACAAATGCCGGATGCCTCTCCTTCTCGCCTGTTATTTATACGTGTCGCAAAGTCCTTATACCAATGCTCTCAGTACCAGCAAGTATTGCCGCTCACAACTGTAAAAAATTTTACCAAGCAACGTAGTTAATTTTACTCAAAGAGTTAAGAAACCGTCCAACTCGACACGCGTGACTAGTCACCACGAAGACACGATGCGTAATGAACGAACAACGAAAGCTCGCTCGCGAACAATGTCACTTCCGTAGAGAACCCGAAAGTCTGGTAGCGCTACATCGCCGCATGACTGCGCCGCTGCGCGCGCAACAACTTGTATGTAAGTTACTATGGACCCACATAGGTCCCGCTAGAGCTTTTCACGGACTCGATTGGTGATACGGAAATTACAACAGATGGCAGCATACCACTGTTCTCATGCTAATGCAGCGCGGTATTTCAAACACAATTCAAATAGCGTTACAAAGGCAAATTTCCGTAAATTCCATGAAAAGCTTTTGTACTGTTTTAACTACATGGTTCTACATGGCCACATAGTCCAGTTTAAAAATAGTATCCGTTAAAAACCATTAAATACACCAGCAATCTTGAAAAAAAGAAATATAAAAATTTGTACAAGAATTTGCTACATAATAGTCTTCCTTTTGCATAAACTTTCTTTTTTAATTAAGGTATTAAGGGATATAAATGAAAAAAAAGCTTTAGCTTTTGCCACATCTATTCCGTATCAAACATCTATATGTATATGAGCCTTGTTTTATTCTTCTTAATCTCATTATTATTCTTAAATATTTATTGTCTTAGTATCACAAAACCGTATGTACATTTGATATGTAAATATATGAGTTTGCAGTGTACTGAGAGCTTAAATTCATAGATACGCTCAGCTTAAATAATTATATTATGCGAGTCTGTCGCCCTTGCGAGATTGTAAAAACTCGAGTTAGAAGTTCTCGCGTCGTTAATTGGCGCCGCAAGTAACTATCGAGACAAATTGATACAAATTACTCGAATCAGACGGTTTCACTATGTTTTCCGAAGGAGCATCGAAAGTTAGCGCGCGCAGTAATGCGGCGTGGCGCCGTGAAAACAAGCGACAGCCATCAGTATAAGTTCGGACAACCCAATTATATGAAAATTTCGTTACGAAAATCAGTTTTCTCCTAAGTCGGCGTCACGGGCAAAGTCGCCGGCACTTTCGGTTGATTTTACATGGCGGGGGACATTACTCCGTTAGCTAAAATCCCGTTAAAACATCTTCAAGCGAAGTGGAAACTCCGCAGAAGCGATTCTTTCATCAAAATCAGTGACACGCACAACATTCGAGAACAAGAAATACGATCTCGTGGTTTTCGGACTTTCGTGCTCTCCGACCACGAATAAACAGAATCGTAGAAGGAGCTTGCGTCATGAGCAATTAAAAACATGGTTGGTTTAATGTCACCGGTTTTGTAATTGTAAACTTGAAAGCTTTTTCAGTAAACAAAAATATATTTAAAATTCTATATAGATTTTTAATTTTAAGATTTAAAAACTACAATTTCTTATCAAATGCATGCGCTATTTATGAAAACTTTTCGGGTGCTTTTCGTAATTAGGCGTATGCAGAAAATCGAAAACAAAAGGAGAATGAGACAACTGAAGCCAAAGAGATCTTTGATAGAACTGATAAAAGTGTCAGATAGTATACGACATCAGTAACGTGCAAAGTTCCGACGAATCCCTAAAAGGCAAAGGATCGATGATGGCGTAAAACGAAAGCGTGGGTAAAGGATAGAGAAACGCAGAGAAATGTCATTCGTGACAGAAGATAAATTTTACGATGCACAGACTACGACCCCGTAAAAATGGTGACATTAATTCGGCGGTGGGGCACTGAACGTTAAAGCACCTAATAGTCCGTATTAACCCCGCTCATGTACGTCGCATGTACATACATATGTGTGCGTGCACCGTGTATTATCGCGAAGTTCCTCAATTTTAATTAAAAAATGATTGTCGTATCTTGAACAAGAAATCATTTTGATAAGTATTTTTATCGTATTACTTTCGTTGTAAAATATGTGTGTATATTCTTGAAATTTTTAGCATAAAAAAAATTGCACGTTAAGTGCTACTAGAGATTATTTTAAAAAATATGGTAAATTATATATAAAGTATAATCACATGATGAACATGATTACTTACAAACATTGAATAGTTTTCTTGAAAATGAATTACGTGACCAAGAAAATAGAGAATCCTAAGGTAAGGCTATTTTAATCTGTTGTAAGAATAATAATAATTTGTCTTTACATTCTTGTAGTAGCACAACAGTAATCTTTCAAATTTTATTCAAGACATAACGGAGAGTTATTCGCCTGAACAAGGAACTATGTTTAAAGACACAAGTATAACGGAAATGTTTTATAGAAGACGAAGGCAAATCTGAAGAATATCAATATCTTAGGAAGCTTGTTCTGTGTTCTGAAGAAGATACATACGAAATCTCTGAAAATGAAGGTTAGGACTCCGTTAGGATTGAAAATAAAATTCTATTTTGCGGTATTTTTGTGAATAATTAATATAACTCAAACATTGAAACAAAAGTGCAACGTTCGATTTTGATACTATTAAGTAATGATAATATTCTTTAAATGAGATCAGTATTATTATTATAGCTATTATTACAAAATGGTGATTATGTATTTAGAAAGACTAATTTCATCAAATACTGCAGCATTATTTAATATAAATATCAATAGTCTCTAAATAATACCATAGACAGTGACCACTATTTATTGCCTGTCTACTTCAACTATGAAATAGTTTAGATGTGGTAACTAAATGGAAACTATCCCGTAGACATCCGATATTGGCGAAGAGCCACAGGAGTCGATTAACGAACGAGACCGCATCATTCCGAGTTACATAGGAAACTACCAAATGATCTCGTTTTCTAAAGTACTGTCGTTTATTAGTGGCATAATTTTCTCTATTAAATAGTAATACGACAAAAAAAAGCATCTCACGAATAATAGTCCTTTTAATTAACTTAATTTTAATTATATAAATATTAAACGTTGGTTACACGGCTAATAAATAAAATTTCCGAGTTTTATATTAGAAAATCTACGATTGGATCTTTGTGAAGCCTGACAAATTTATAAGCAGAGAGAAAGAGAAAGGACCATTACATATTTTTATAACAGAAACTGCGTATAACATCCGGTATTTAAATAAATACAATATAAAAATAAGAATAACATTATATTACAATTTGAAAAACGTGACTGTTCATAATATCCGCGATTAAATGTGTCTAATAGCGCTAACTATAACAATAAAAATCAAATGTAAATTTTAAGTATTGTATTTTATCTACCATAATGCAAGTAATATAGTGCAAGCAAGCATGCATAGATTATACACATATATTATTATATATATATATCGTAACTTAATTTGGTTTAATCGCATATCTTTATATTAATACTGAAATAATTACTTAACTTTTAAGTGCTCAAATATCGTAAATCCTTCGATAATTGTGATAATTGTGTAAAATAAAATTAAAAAATGTAATCATTTATATAAAACATCTATAAATTATACTAGCTCCTGTAGCACTTATTGTTACTGTCAAACAATATATTAATATTAATAAGTAAAAAAAAATAATTTTACACAGAAATGGCATCAAAAATGCTAAAACATCAAACAAGAAATGCTAATGCATGATGTAAGTGCTAATAATTTCATGTATAATTAATATCTCGTAATTTCAGTGATATTTTTAGAGAGTAGGACGATATAAGATGTCAAATGTTGTAATCGCTCAATTCATGTTGCTTTTCTTCCGCATACAAACGTCCTTCAAGTGATTTTACTCGACCCTAGTCCGGTTAACTGTGTATAATCACTACTTTATACAATCACGTAACGATCGAACTTAAATCTTTACTGTACTAGAAACACTATCAAGGCGTGTTATAATATCGATCGAATGCGATGACAATGGTGACAATCGCGATGCTCTAATCCGGAAGGCTCCTCTAACAAGATTCGATGTCAGGGCACGGGATATAGTAGGCGTCTCGCCTACGATTTGATGAATACCGAAAAAGAAAAATGGAGAAGAATGAGGAGAAGAAAGAAAAGAACGAACATCTTGGATAAAGCTATCGTCGTATCGCGTGTCTGAAGAAAAACGAGCACGACAATCGATTCTCGGGCGCCTCTCGTGATTCAAATTTCAGCCTGAAGAGAAATTATTATTCGCGTATTGCAGGATTTATGACCCTCTGAGCCACAGATCTAAATTTCTGACGAGGGGCCACGATAATGAAGCCATTAACTTAGCATTACGTTATATTCGCAAGCATCAAAGTTGCTTTGAATTCAATATCAGCTAAATCATTCATGGAAATATCAAACATCAACTGTCGCCGTCCACGTTATTCGCTTTCTAAAAGTGCAAGTTACTTTACTTACTAATTTATTATTATATATCATATTACTTGTTCCAGTCGAGTTCAGTATCAATTTTTGCGTAAAGAAACATTTATATCCAATAAAAATATTACGTTTAACATGTTTAATTTTTTACTTCGCGTAGATTATTTTTTGATTTTAATACAACACTTTAAACCTGATTAAATTTGTTCATGTTACATACATAATAGCAGCAGCGCACCGATTCCCAACGATAAGTAGATACGTTTTATACCGAAAAATCAGATGCTTATAATTCCGTGTTATTTACCGTGAATGATACCCAAGTCGGCCGAGTACGTACGCCCAGCGAAGATTAATATCTCGCGAACGGGAAATAGAAATGGTAATTGATTGCACACGAAAATTCCTGTACCTGTTCCAACCGTAGGAAGCGAATAAGAAGCTGTATGGACCGTTGCGTCCACTTTTCTCGATAATTTATTATATGATTGCACTCACGTGTGATATTAGCGGAGCTAACTAGAAAATTTACGCGTTTCAAATCATTGCAAATGGCGATCGCATTTGCGAGCGCGATTACTCGCGTCAAACGAATATGAAGTGCTGCGTATGTACTTACAAGAGAGGCGAGGCCTCTCGGATGCCTCGGCTGTGCACTTCGATGTAAAATTGTCTTTCGCGCCAGCCTCGATCGTGGGTCGATTCCAGGGATTCCACCGTCTTCAATATGCGCGAGATTCGGTGCACTCACCATGCTGGACGACGATTAACCGGCATTTTTCGCGATAAGCGGCCATGTCGGTTATTCTAATTACGAGAGATTGTCGAACGTACCGATTCTCGCGGACATCGGCCGTGGCTCTCTCTCCGCCGTGTCCCTCCCCCCCCCCCCCCCCGTTCAATCGTTAGAGACGAATACCGCGAATACGATATCGTTATTACACAAATTACGCTCACTCGCGGCCGAATACGATTACGATAGCTACTACTACGAAGCTGATCGAAGGATCCACGAAGGATCCACGCCCGATTCACGCCGCATCGTGCATGACGTCGGTCGTCGCGGCCGTACCGCGCGGTGTTCTGTTCTGATGGGAACTGTCCCCCACCCCTCACATTCGTTAGAGACGAATACCGCGAATACGATATCGTTATTACACAAATCACGCTCACTCGCGGCCGAATACGATTACGATAGCTACTACGAAGCTGATCGAAGGATCCACGAAGGATCTACGCCCGATTCACGCCGCGTCGTGACGTCGCGGCCGTACCGCGCGATGTTCTGATGGAAACTGTCCCCCACGCCCCCTCCCCTCACATTCCTACGCGCCGCCGGGCGCAACGTACTTGCGGAAATTACTACGCGCGCGACAACGAAAACACGCGATTGGCCAAAATAATGAGGTGATCCTCGAGCGTTTGAATTCCGGGAAAAGCTCCTTGGCGACGGCGACGAACGGCAAATAGAAAACAAATACAGCGATTGCCGCAAATCTATATGTATATACAATTTCTTACAGATTTCATAGAGAATAATGAGAGCATCTAAATCTGAAAACCTTTACCTTTAATATTAAGACATATTAGAGAAATAAATGAATGTTGTTCGAAAGATTATTTTTATTTTCTTGGATCACTCTTATGGCGTGATATTTCGAAAAATTATGGCAACAGCATTGTGATATCAATTTTTGTTTTCTATGACGAATTTGAAATCAATAATCCATTAAGATCTCATGCCGGTATTCATAAATTAGGTGCTGTTTATATATTACTTGCTGGTATACCGATAAAGTATCATTCTACATTAGAAAATATATTTTTGGCTCTTTTGTGTCATGCGCCTAATAAATTATTCATGGGAATCGTGCTACATTTAACATTTTAATTGAAGAACTAAAACAAATGGTATTGAAATAGTATCCAATAATAAAAGATACAAAATATATTTCACATCAGCTCTAATTTTAGGTGGTAATTTAGGTGTTAACAGTATTTTAGGATTTTCAGAGAGTTTCTCAAGTCATTTTTTTTTTGCCAATTTTATCGAGCTACCAAAGAACAATGTCAAATATTATGTACATCAGAACCCTCGCTAAGAAGGACCAAAAGTAATTATGATCAAGATATTAAAAAATTACCTGGAACATCTGCAGGTGTAAAAGAACCATGTATTTGGAATGATTTAAAATATTTTAATGTTACAAAAATATAGCATGCGATGTTATGCATGATGTTTATGAAGGCATTTGCCGATATGAAGTAAGCACTGTTTTAAAGTACTTGATTGATGAAAAACTATTCAGTCTTCAATTTTTAAACAAAAGAATAAAATATTTTAATTTTAGTATGTATAAAAGAAATAGAGTACCTCTAATAAAAACAGAACATATAAAAAAATGTCACATTATAATTAGTGCTGCAGAGATGGCATGCTTAGTAGTTCGTTATTTAGGATTAATAACTGGCGATAAAATTCCTCAAAATAATTGTGCTTGGGAAGTATTTTTACTCCTCAAACAGATTATATCAATTGTAACATCTCGAACAATTCACGAGTCTACACCCAAGCTTTTAAAATCATTAATCGAAGAACATCATAGTTTCTACTTAGAAGTATTTAAGAATGTAACTTTAAAGCCGAAACTTCACATAATAACGCATTATCCTGAGATTATGACTACAGTGGGTCCTTTAATTAATATTTCATCAATGCGATTCGAGGCCAAACATCGAGACTTTAAGAAAAATGCAACTGTAGTAAATTCTCGCGTAAACATCACGTTAACTTTAGCAAAAAGGAATCAGTTGCAGTTATGCGAAAGATTTCTTAGTAAAAAAGGCTTATCTGACAAAATTACTTTTGGTCCACATCTTGACGGAACTGCTGATCCTACACATTATTTATGGATAAAAATTAATGGAATAAAATATTTAGCTAATCGAACAGTTTTACTTACCTCTGTTGATGAACCTTTGCCTTTGAAAGGACCTTTGAAAAATTTAGCTAGATACAGATCTGAAAATAATTTTGTTGCACCATCAAAATAATTATAGTATAGGTCGCTGAAGTATGATGATAATGCTGTAAACAATTTTGACATTTTAGCAATCAGTTCTACATAATTATTTTAATTTGTCAAATTTTGTAAAATGTCAAAATTTTTTACAGCATTATCATCATACTTCAGCGACCTACTATAATTATTTTGATGGTGCAACAAAATTATTTTCAGATCTGTATCTAGCTAAATTTTTAAATACTTCAGCAAAATCGTTTTTTCTGGGCAAAAATAATCGATTGACGCAACATACAAATTTTTGTTGACAATTTTAGTAATATTAACACATATTTTTGGTTGAGAGGACAAAATTTGAGTAATAAGTCAATCACAAATTTTGTTTCATACAAGCCATATTTTTGTTCAGTGAACTATATTTGTGTATTGGTATTACTAAATTTTCCAACTAAATTTTTGTGTTGCACCAACCACAATTCTTGTTTGACCATATACAAACAAGAGATTTAGTTAATTCAACCAAATTTTAATTCATTCAACTAAATGGGTTTTTCAGTGTGCAATGTAATTGTGATGTAATACAACGAATAATGATAAAGTTTAAAGAGCTATTATCAATTTTTATTTGCATAAAGTTGGAACATTATATTTTTAATTTTAACTTTATATATTCTTCATATTTTTAATTATTAGTTAGAATTCTTTTCAATGCGTATCAAAAACTTTAGAACTCTGGGACAAAAAAGGCTCCATCAATTACTGAATTTTGAGGATAAGACGCTAGCTTATATAGATTAATAAATGTAAGATTAAATCCGCATATACCGGATAATCACAAGTGGAAATCTTGCTTCGTAACTTCACAATGTCGCCAAAATATATTTCCACGTTATTACGGAAATCTCATCGAAAATTTAAGTCCGTAATATCACCAGGCTAAGAGTACTTCCGTAACTTCGGCTGCCGTTGAGCTTGTTAATTTCACATGGGCGAGTCGCAGTAAGCAAGACAAATTAATTAAAGACAAAGTATATATTTCCATTTTACGCCCGCGCTCACACGTTTGCTTTTTTTTTTTTAATTCGCCGATGCAGACACAATATAAACGTCTCGTGTCTCTCTCAGCTCCTTTAAAGTTGTAATAGCCGGCAAAGTCTTCTTGGTACGGCTGAGCCGAAATTACTTCGAACTGGTTCCCGGCGATAACGAGCTGAATTAGCTAAAACTATATTATAATGGCGTCGTAGACGGGGTTCGTATGAATATTTAACAGTCAACGCTTATAGTTTGTTGGCGACCCGCGTATACTTTGAAACCGAGAATCTCGCAGTTGTGACATTTGTTACGACATACATAATCTGGCTTATGTCTAAAGTGATTGTAAGTGATTGTAATGCTTGAAATATCTTATCAATCGACAATTAGATAGATAAAATTGACACATTAAAAATTTTATATAATAATATTAATGAATGATAAAAACTACCTTTATATTAGATTCCATACAATAAGATATCATGGATAATTAATATCTATTAATGAGGCATTTAAATAAGAGCATCTTAGAGATAGTATATCAAGATTACTAATCAAGATTACTAATATCAAGTTACTAATAAAATTGCATTGTTGATCTATCTATGGCGAACCAATAGCAAATATAAAAATTGAACCATACGAGAACAACAGCGATATGTTCTCAGATAAGACTTATAACGGCAGTCACGTACAAAATACTAAGGGTGTTTATAGGCCGAGAATACGAGAGAGTGTGGTCACGGATTTTTTATAACGTTGTCTTATTTTTTTTTTTTTCGGTTCCGTGGATCATGGAAAATGGATACCGCCGGAAGGTTTATGGCTCCAGAGATTTCAGTAAACGAATAATCCAATTTAATACCGCGAAGGTTCCCGCCCAAGTTCGATGGAATTACCGTTTTGGCACGTGCGAATGGGAGACCAGTAACCAAAGGTTTGATTCATTGCACATACACTTGTAGATTTTCTATAGACCCCAACAACAAAAGTGTTTCGCGACGTTCGATTTCGCGAATGCCTGTATATTTGTTTTTCCGTTTTTTGTCTGTTTTTGTATTTTGACTATCAGTCACTTTTCATAAAAAGTGGCATACTTTACACTGATATCAGTGACTATTCACTGATTCAGATTTAGAGAGTTGATTTATTATTAGTTTGTTCATTTAAAAGTGAACATATTTGATTGTGAAAAGTGTCAAGTTGTCTGTAAGAGCAGCTGGGATGGAAAAAAATAAATTTGTAATTATAAAAGTTGATAGTCACAAAAAGAAAATAACTTCTTTCTCCCAAAAGAGAAAATCTGACCTCAAAGCCGTGAAAGACGCAATTTTATCATCGAAAGATGATGCAATTTCTCAAAATGCAAAAAACTGCACTGATGTGATAGTTGAAATATTCGACAGTGATATTAGTGCGAAAATGACCCCTACCAAGTTAGCCCCCCCACCATCGCAAAAAAAATCCGCACCTATTAAAAAATTCAGTGCTATTTATGTGCTAATTTGTTGCTCTAGTCCGGATTTCGTTGCTCAAACCATTTAGCAAAAAATTGCGATCGAAATGGGTAGGGCCAGCTTGTCGTCAAGCTAGCCTCCCCCATAATGAAAAACCTATATAGAGTGCTCAAATCTAAAAAACAAATACACCAAAATTTGTTGCTTGCTCTTAACACAAATAAATTAAGAACAATGCAGAATTATGCTGTTGATGTTTTGTTACAAGATTTTATCAAGACTGGTATTAAAGAAAAATGCGTTTGGAACGCTATTCCCAGCTTTTCCTTTATACAAAGCATTAGTTTTGATATTATGCACGATCTTTTAAGAGTGTGCGGTTATGATTTAGCACTTATACTTTTTTATTTCATATATAATAAAAAATATTTTTCTTTGGAGACTCGGAACAATCGTGTATTTTATTTTGATTATGGTCCAGTAGAGTTAGGTAATGTAGTGCCATAAATTACAAGAGAGCATCTTATAGCTGGTAAATTGAAGTTCTCTGCCTCAGAGATATACGTGTTTTGTCAGATATTTGGGATTAATGCTAGGTGGTGATTTAGTTCCTGACAATACTGAAAGTTGGTATCTTTGGTAATTATATAGAATAACTAACACAGCTCGGATTACTTTGACCTTGACATATGTTGTCAAGGTCACCCTCCTGAGTGACCTTCAGAAGTTTTTAGCCAGCGGTCGTTATTCGTTAAAAAATTATTAACAAAAAAAGTTTGAAAAATATAGCAGCTATTTTGAGTATTGGAAGGCATAAATGACTAATATATATGTCGAAATAGTTCACGCATACACTTTCCACGCGAAACGAGGTGCTACATGGGTTTGTGGCGCGCTTTACAAGCTCGTTTATATACATATATGTACATAATGAAACATTGGTAGATCTGAAGAACCTACATAGGTTAGTTGACGCGCTTTAAACACTTAAATACTTTTGAAGCGCGTCAACTAACCTATGTAGGTTAGTTCTTCAGATTTACCAATGTTTTATTATGTATATATATATATATATATATATATATATACATAATAAAACATTAACATATATATATATATATATATATATATATATATATATATATATATATATGTAAATACTTGTAAAGCGCGCCACAAACCCATGTAGCACCTCGTTTCGCGTGGAAAGTGTATGCGTAAATTATTTCGACATTAGTCATTTATGTCTTCCAATACTCAAAATAGCTGCTATATTTTCCAAACTGTTTTTTTTAATAACTTTTTAACGAATGACGACCGCCAGCTAAAAACTTCTGAAGGTCACTCAGGAGGGTGACCTTGACAACATATATCAAGGTCAATGTAATCCGAGCTGTGTTAGTTATTCTATATAATTACCGTATCTTTACTTAAAATTAAAATCCATCGTAGACATAGTTACACCTTGTTGTAATAGTCCAGTCGCTAGGTCGATTGAGCATTTTTTTCGAGGTTGATAGTTTAAGTTAATGTTTTTTTATGTTTTTTGGGTCGTAGAACAAAAATCTGTAAATAGTTTTTTCGTAAGTCGATGCAATAAAAAGTTATTAATAATTTATTTATTTAAATTGCTCTAGCGATCAAACTATATATCTTATAAAAAAATAAACTGGAGAAAATTTGTTCCTCTTTTCACGACGAACAAAATGGCGTTTGAATTTTTCCAAAATCTTGATTATTGACAGAAATATGTCAATTTTTAGGTAATTACTGCCTACGCGTCGCGGCGTACCTTAAGCGTGCGCGCTCGCGCTCAATTGTACCACACAAGTTTTGCTCCTTTAATTTTAATTTAATTTATTTTTTTGCTCCTTTTATTACAATTGAACGCGAGCGCGCACGCCTAGGGCACCCCGCGACGCGTAGCAGTAATTGCCTAAAAATTGACATATTTCCGTCAATAATCAAGATTTTGGAAAAATTCAAACGCCATTTTGTGCGTCGTGAAAAGAGGAACAAATTTTCTCTAGTTTTTTTTTTATAGGATGTATAGTTTGATCGCTAGAGCAATTTGAACAAATAAATTGTTAATAACTTTTTATTGCATCGACTTACAAAAAAACTATTTACAGATTCTTGTTCTACGACCCAAAAAATATAAAAAAAACATTAACTTAAACCAACAACCTCAAAAAAAATGCTCAATCGACCTAGCGACTGGACTATAATTTGTAATGTGAACCTTCCATCACTCAGTTACCTGAGCGTCCTCATTTCAGAACATCATAAAAAATATCTTACTGTCTTTCCCCAAGCTGCACTCAAACCTAAGCATCATTACATTTTCGATATTTAGGCTAAACATAAACAATCAACAGCAAGATTTGACGTTACATTTGCTTATATTTTGCAAGTTTTGCAAAAATTACTACTAAAATAAAAAAAAATTGGTGCATTAGATACTTACACAAGAAAACTCTGAATTACGCTAATTTCGCTAACTCATGTGCCATGCTAATGAGTAGTAGCAAGAAAAATATGCGATTTGGTGAAACCGAACCTCCATCGTTGCCTAGTGGCAATGTATGCCGACAAGCACGAATAGAAGGAATCAACAAAAAACTAGGAGTAAAAAAAGAAGATGGGCGAGATCTCATTCGAACGATAGAGAAAATGATATTGAATCCCGAATATGCTGGTTTCATACACAATGTCGGATCACTGCCGTTTTATGCAAAGAGCGATCATCTCCTTGCTTTTGTAGGGATGTGCGGCCTCATGACCCTCGCGAAGGAGATTAAGAAGACTCAGCCGAACGCTAATGTTGAGTACCTCAAGCTTAGGTGGAAAGCACTATGTGCCACCATATTTATTCCCAACATGTAAGAGCTGGGAACAGTTCCAGGAACTGCGTTTGATGCCATTACCAACCAGGTAGTAATTTGCAATCATGGGTTAAATCATTTCAATCCCTAAGGGTGATTCTCTTGGACGCAGCACTCGATAATTTACGATTATTCGCGTGCGTTCTTGTGTGGCATCAGTCTGGCCTTCAATAACCAGACGATCAAATCGTACATTAATACTATGTTTAGTGCAATATCGAAAGTTGGAGTGACAAAACGACCGGGCACATTGAGTCGAGTGGATGTAGCTCATCTGATCCATGCCGTGTGCAGTTGGAGTTGCTGGAAGTTGGTGCCTCAAACTTGCATCAAAGACTTCTTCGTTCGCTGCGTTGCTATAATGGTAGAATGCATAAAGTTTTTCAATTTCCAAGAAATTTTCTATCTAACCTGTGTCGTAGGTCTTCAACTCATCAAGACGTCGAAATCGTTCATTCAGAGGTGCAAAGAGCAAAAAAAGCAAGAAAAAAACTTGAAGATTACATAACGGTTCGTGGTATAAATATCGGCACAAATTTAAAGAGCTATTCAGAAGATGAGCCTAAACATCCGGAAGCGGAGCATGTAAGCGAACCAAACGAATTAGGCGAAAACAGCAGTTGCATTGATGACTGGGTCGACGGACAAGTTGCAAAAACCGAGAAAATACGACGGGACGGTGAAGATCTGAATCCGTTTTATCTGTCTACTAGTACTACTAGTGAAAGTAAATTAGAAGAACATGAGAATTTAATTAAATTAATAACGAACGAGCTTCAAACATTAAAGAAGCAATTTGAAGAATTACAAATTTTAAATTGTAATTTAGATGAAGAACGCAGGATGTTACGCGAAATAATTTTCGATTTAAGTTTGTCAAGCTTCTTTCGATTCTTTCTGAAGTGATGCGTAGAATTGGTCCCTTATGGTCAGTTTGTTGCCTTCGATGGAAGGCTAAACACAGACCTCTGAAACAAGCAGCCCGTGCTACGAATTCTCGTAGAAACTTGCCTTTAACTCTGGCGTATTAAACATCAGCTAAATTTGTGCGCCAGATTTTTAGCTCGAAAGCCTCTGAGTGAAAAATATTCTTTCGGAGTTCGAGAAGAAGTCAATATCACGGATATTAAAAATTACCAATTGTTTCGTGATCTTCTGCCTAAGGATTTAAATGAAGTTATAAATATATTTTCATGGATTAGAATTCCTTGTACTATTTATATGATAAGAATATGTGTAACTGTAATGTTTCACAAAAACACTGGTTACCCTGTATTTGGTCGAATAAACTTTGTTACATATTGCGAAAAATCTGATGCTGTATATTTTCTTTTGTGTATGTTTGAAACCGTGGATTTTGTGGAACACCTTTGCAGTTATAAAGTGATTGAAGGTTCCTCTGAGTGAAAATTTATTCAATTTGACGATTTAATAGTATCTACACCCACTCATTGTAGAGTTAGAGCAAGAAGTCTGTCTAATTATATAACATTCCGTCATGCATTTGTGTAAAATAATATTACATATATTTACAATATTGTGACTGTATGTAATATTATAATATACCTTGTATCATATAATATTGTACTGTATAATACTGTACTTTATAATATAGTCTCATTTTTGTATTAAATTTGTTTAAAAATGTATTATACAAATTTGATATTCAAATTTCGTTTCTTTATTTTAAAAAATGTTGTGGCTTTTTAAAAAGCATATATTTTTGAAGTTGTTTTAAAAACTACGTAATTGCTTAAAATAATTTGTAATCAAGATTACATAGTTTTCAAAGTAACTCAAAAAGTTATGTAGTTTTTTAAAATTTACATAAATACCCAGCAGATATTGCCTTTATTTTTATTGCAATAAATATACTTAGAACATCAATTAAACACAGATAGAGATAGAGATAGAAAGAGGGGGGAAAGGAGGGGGGAAGGGAGGGGAGACGTAAATTCACATAAAAGAAGTATTATACTCTACAAACAAGAGTATTATTTGGATGACACAGAAAGGAGTTTTCTTTTAGTCAGTATATGATAATCCGATATAAGTTATGCTTAGTAAAATTAAAAATAAGAAATATTCGTTTTAAAGCATTATTATAATGCTATAAGTGAGATTATTAATTGAATTATAAGAAGCAAAAATTCCTCTAGCATTAAGAGGATTGCAATCTTGAGTTTAGTGTTTCATGGTTAGAGGATATTCTTCTAGAGTTTAAAATATCTTCTTGATGCCGTGTTTGAGAGGAAAATCCTCTAGAATCAAGCAAGAGCCGCTAAACCACAGAATATTTTTTTGGGTGTATAGTGTAAAAACTCGAAACAACCAAAATTTAAATATTACTCGATAAATCGGTCAATAAATTAACAAATAGGCAAATAATTTTTAGTACAATTCGAGTCGCAAACCACGAATCACGTACCAAACCGCGAAATAAATCACGAACATTATTTGATCTCACCTCAGATCAAGCAAGATCTACAGAAAGAGTGACATGAGATCCAAAAGAGACGATAATTTCCGAAGCAATATATTCACGCAATAAGTATCATAATCGATATAATAAATTTATCGTATTCTTGCGCATGTGACATTTGGCTTTATAAATTTTCACATGTATCATGTATATTCATATAAATATCTCGTTATTTTATTGCAAAATGTTATTAAAATTATGTTTAATACGACGTATAAAATATGTATAATCTCAGATTATATTATGAATTTAGTATGTAAATTGATATGAAAACTATCAACTTTATGATATTTCTATATAAAAAATTTATTCTGTCCAGCGACAAAGTATTCACTGGATCTCACGTCATTTTATTTTGTTTTATTTATTGATACAAAATCAAACTATATTAAATGGATAGACTTTAAAAGATTAGGATAAAATTGGCATGTTACATGTATGTGTAGGATAACTCAGGGGAGTATGCCACTCGTTGTGTTTAACAAAGCTAAAAACGCTCTTGTAAATACGCTCTTGTAGTTCTATATCTGATGTTTTACATAAGTTTTGTTTATTTCTTAGCGGTATTGTAGTTTTTATTTTAATAATATTATTGAAATTCAAAGAAAGTAATAAAAACACATTTTGTTTTCACGTTTTAAAACACATGTTTTAAACAATAATTTGTACTGTTAACTATTTGTACTTTTTTATGAACAAAGTAACTTTTGAAGTTAAATTACTACATATTTGTATATAGAGTATATTATTTTATACTATGTGGTATATTACCCATATATGGTTGAGGCAAAGATACTTATAAAAAAGAAAGAAAAATAGAGAAAAATCAAATTTTTGTTAAGTGTGGCATATTCCCCCGAGTTACCCTATATAATAAAAATAAATATGCAATTAACAATTATTAATATAATTTACTGATTTAGTCTATCCATTTTAGGGCAACAAATCTGTGACAAGTCACATTTATCTGCATTATTACGTGGAAATAATACATAAATATACATTCTAATATATTCACAGATTCATTACCCTCTTATAAAAAATTCATCATCACTCACCGACCAGATGCGCAACGGGCGGAGTTATTCTTCTATGTGGCTGCGATGATTCTGTAACACAAAACGAAAGATTCACATTAAAGAGACGCTCAAAATAAAAAATGTTTCAGAAAATAATTTTTACACACGTCTAATTCGTCTTTCAATTAGATTTATTAATATATGTATTTATTTTTTGGGAAAAATCTTTACAAGAATAAACTTTTTTTAGATGGTTTTCCTATCTCAAATTATTTATTACTTATCCGAAATAAATCGAGCCAAATAAATGAAAAAGCTATTAATTTTAAGATAAGAAATAATACTCACCCCGAGATTGCTCCGCCGGGGCCTGATGCCTCCGCCACAAGCCTCCTCTTCCTCTCAGAGTGGGATCGTCAGGCTTTCTTCTCCTCCTTGCCCTCCTCACCATCCGTTGCACAGAACACTCACAGAACCACTGTCCTTTCACGATCGAGGGCGAAGTATCTGTCATAACACGATCGTAATACTTTATTAGTTTATTAGACATTAGACACTCCTGATATAAAACGATCGACGTACTACGGCGCACTTCCATTATTTCAATCCGACAATTTACCGAGCTTCTTTCTCCGCTGAACGCGGCCAGGCCCCCAGCTTACTTATTGACGCCACACGCCGCGCGGATACAACGCAACGCGAGTCGAGTCAACGGCCGAATTGAAACGAAACGAGCGAATCGTTCGAAAATATATACGCTCGACCCAAGTAACAAAAATTATGTCTAAAAACGTCTTATTGACGTCATTAAGACGTTATTAAAACGTTATTAAGACGTCATTTGGCGTCACTTTGCTACTTGGAAAGACACGCTCGCGATACAGCTCGAAATATACAGCGTAAAATTCCGCGAAATGCGAATGCAGTTAAACGTTAAACGGTCGACACATATATCATATATCGCACATGTCATCACTACGCCTCGTTATTTTAAATCACGCGATTCGCATACTCTGTACTCACCATTAAATCCCACGATGATATCCGACGGACGACAATTCTCGACCAAACGTTAGTCCAGCACTCCGATCGTCTTGCTCACTCGATCCTGTGTGCGATAATAGTCCATTATTCATTGAAACACAATAAACTTATTATATTCGGCGTACATTAATCCTGTATTCACCTCACTCTGATTCCCGTAGCCGCGCGAGGCGCGAGGTATGTGACTATGGCTGGATTCGGGGAGCGCGCTATTAGCGCTATTTGCTTATTCTATCCTTGTTTTACACCTGATGAGCGATAAAGATAGAACGATGCAATAGCGCTAATAGCGCGCTCCCCGAATGCAGCCAAAATTTGGTATGTGCCGCGCAATGGCCAGCGCGCTTCGGCGTGCTTCGGCCATGTTCGTGAGCAGTCAGCGCGCGACGAAAATCAGTCGGTCGCGCACGCGGGATAATCCGATGATTGAGAAATTTACTTAATATTGTATCTTTCTAATACCTGCAATATCATCGTGATACTCTCATCACGGCATATCTCGCGATGAAATAGCGCTACGCACAAAGTCGTCGCCGCTCACTCGACTGCTTGTCGGTTCGAGCGTCGTCAGCGTCGGAAGTCGAAACGTGAATGTCGTGAATGATAACGCGGCGCGGACGGCCGCCTTTATTTGTAAACACCGCGTGGCGCGCGGGCGTACAATTCCGGCGTTCGCGAAAACAAAAAACAAAGCGCCCGCGTGCCAACGATCTCGCCGCTGCGCCGGCAATATTAAATTATTCACCTGATGATAACATTTAAGGCCCCGGGCATAGAAAAACTTGAGCAGTATGAAAATCAATGGTACTTATTCGCTATCGCTTACGTTATGTCTTAAGTTCTTGACTGTGAAGGCCCGACATAAAAAAACTTAAACAGTAAAACGTTAACAGTTAGCAAATCAGCCAATCACAATCAAGAACTTAAGACATAATGTAAGCAGTAGCGAATCAAAACCGTTGATTGATTTCTTCACTGCTTACGTCTTACTGCTTAAGTTTTTCTATGTACCCGGGCCCTGATTGGTTGATTTGTTTACTTCTTAAGTTTTTTTATGTGCTCGGACCTTTAATATACTATATATCTTACAGCGGTACAAAATTAACATATGCCGAATATACCGTTTCTCGTGTTTCGATAAATGGGCTTACGTAGTTCTGTGTGAGAACGGTCGACTTGTGATCAGCGAGTCCCCAGGTTCGATCCCGACTCTTCGGTTCGAGCCCCCATGTATGCCCTTGGTTTTTAAATAAAACAGTATATGTTGACATCTTCGAATATCGTTACAATTTAAATTATTCAGAACTACCGAGGCGTGATTCTGCACAATAATATAAAAAAAAGAAGACTACTAAATTATTCGCTCATGAAAATAAAAGTATATCTCTACTTGTGCCTAATAATCCTGGTTAGTCTTTTGATATATCTTGCCTTGCTATGAAAGTTTTTAATCAATCCCCTTGGGGCGTGAAACAAAGAAAAACTACGTGCAGTTTCTGAAACTGCAAAATCTGTACCCAAAAATAGAGTGTTATCTATCTAAGCGCTTATTCCGACAGGTTGCTGTTAAATTTGACGAATAATCCTACAGAACCATTTAATTCAATAATCTGCAAAAAAATTTGAAAAGCGGAAGACGCGTTAATTTTAGCAAATGAGGTTCTTATAACGCTAGAATTTCGGAAGCAGTTCTGCAATACAATACGCAGCAAATTCTCACCTGTGTCATAATGCGAAATATTAATAAAGAATAATTTAAGAGCGATCATCAATCAACGATTTGATCAAGAACTAAATTCAAGAAATCGAGCATTTACAAATGTTTACCACATATTGGAACTAAGAGAAGAAGCACACGATATAATAAAGCTGATTGAAACATGATTTCTTCTAAGTTCATTACTTCGCAATAAGAACATAATAGAGGAGAGAATTCAAAAAATCGAAAGTCAACTGCATGAAGAAATGGATAAAACAGTTCCTCCTATTATCGAAACACTGAAGAAGCGACGGCAAAGTTACGAAAACCAGAGAACCTCGAAAAATAGATGAAAAGCAAAAGAGACTCAAGCGAGAATCAGGAACATATCACCATTATAAATTTGATAAAATAAATCAATATCATCAATTTTTTTAAATCAAACTCAAGGTCAATTAAATATAACGCAACGAGTATTGCATTTTTGCCACAGAGACACCAAAAAGCATCAAAATAGACCCCCAATCGCAAAAACCAGATCTTTCAGATCATGTGTTTGAGCAACTTCGGCAAAATTATTTGAAACAGACATCCAAAAATGGAAAACGGACGTCTTACGCAACTGTAAAAAATATTTTGTATCCTCTGTGCATTGATACTGCGGCCATGAAATATGGTCACGATCGAGAAGAAGTACCGATGAGAAAAGAGTTAGCCGTAAAACTCAAAAAACATATAAAACCTTACGGATTATTTATTGCGATCGCGCGTCACTTTGCACGGTACACCCGAAATTAACACGCAACGCGATGAACCGGCTGCAATTCGTTTATCAGCTAAATCAGTTAAATTCTTTAAAAAGTCAGCGTTTTTTTAAAACGCGCCAAGAAAGGTTCGTGTTTTTTAAGATTGCGTAGAAAACGTCGGCGTTCTTTTTTTTAAGCGTAAAAAACTGTTTAGTTAAAACTTTCTTTTTTTTTAATAGTTCTAGAATAATAATTTAAAATGTTTTGTTATTGATAATTAACTTAGCTACTTCATATTGATTAATTATAATTCAATCGATTAATCGATTATACTATAAACGCTTCTGAGATAAAGTATCCTGCGCCTTGTTTACACGCGAAATTAAATTCAAGGTAAATTAAATAAAGGTAAAAAAAAATATAACATGAGTAGAGTGATGCATTTTTGCCGTATGGATACCAAAAAGCATCAAAATAGTGAATGTAAATAGATAAGCTTTGTGGAAAACTAATATGCATGCTAAAACTATTTTCCTAAAACGCTTCTACCACGAGTGCATGCTTCTGGAAATCTTGGATAGTCGCCATAATAAGCACATGCTAATAAGAAATCCGAGACATATTATATATTGTTACGTTATATATTATAGCTAAATAATAAATAATGGCCAACGTTCGAGCAATAATAGGTGTTAACATTTATATATTCAAATTTACAGTAGTATAAAACGAAGTTACGTTTACGTTTCGACCATACTTGGTCTTCTTCAGAACCGCATATACATAATTAGAGTCGAATTTACAAATAAAGGAATCGGTTACGATCCATCGCTACGATTTATACTTAATTATAGTCGAATTTACCTACAATGTGATAGAAATTGTAATTTAGCTTTGTTCCTAATGATTTTATAGTTAAGATCTATCCAATACTTTAATATAAAAGAAGTCCGTTTACCAAAATTACGAGAAACAAAATCAATATTATAAATATGAAATCTATATGGAAGGACATTCTCACGCATTGTCAGGCCAGCGTGTATTAACAAATAACGAAAGAGTAACGCTCGATAAAGCAACAGCTAAATAATAAATAATGGCCAACGTTCGAGCAATAATAGGTGTTAACATTTATATATTCAAATTTACAGTAGTATAAAACTGCTATACTACTGTAAATTTGAATATATAAATGTTAACACCTATTATTGCTCGAACGTTGGCCATAGTATAAAACTGCTATACTACTGTAAATTTGAATATATAAATGTTAACACCTATTATTGCTCGAACGTTGGCCATTATTTATTATTTAGCTGTTGCTTTATCGAGCGTTACTCTTTCGTTATTTGTTAATACACGCTGGCCTGACAATGCGTGAGAATGTCCTTCCATATAGATTTTATATTTATAATATTGATTTTGTTTCTCGTAATTTTGGTAAACGGACTTCTTTTATATTAAAGTATTGGATAGATCTTAACTATAAAATCATTAGGAACAAAGCTAAATTACAATTTCTATCACATTGTAGGTAAATTCGACTATAATTAAGTATAAATCGTAGCGATGGATCGTAACCGATTCCTTTATTTGTAAATTCGACTCTAATTATGTATATGCGGTTCTGAAGAAGACCAAGTATGGTCGAAACGTAAACGTAACTTCGTTTTATACTACTGTAAATTTGAATATATAAATGTTAACACCTATTATTGCTCGAACGTTGGCCATTATTTATTATTTAACTGTTGCTTTATCGAGCGTTACTCTTTCGTTATTTATATATTATATATATTATTATTATATATTATACATTATGTGTTATATGTCACATATTATATATTATCTAGTCTATCTATCTATATATATAAAATATAATGTCTGTATGTATGTTCTTTATACACTCTTAAACTATTCGACCGAATTTTAACCAAAAGTATATAAAATAAGGGTAGAATTTTCCGGGAAATGTTATAGAGTGTACAGTTTTTCGTTACCGATCTTTTTGGGAATCGGTAGCCGAAATTTTTCCAATTTTTAAGGAAATAATTGACCAAATTTCGAAGAATTGTATATGAAACAGGGGTAGAATTTTCCAGGGAGTGCCATAAAATGTATAATTTTTTGTTACCGATTTTTTAGAAGCCGGAATAATTTAATTTTACATTAATCTACCGATTTATTTATTTAGTTAAAACCTTAGTTAAAACTTAAAAAATGCCCTAGAAAATCCGGTTATCGGTAAGTGAAATATCGAGGTTCTGTGTACATCGCGAGCGAGCAATCTCGAAATTCCCAAAAAAAATGCCCGGGAAAACCAAGGGATGAAGTCGTTGATCGGTAAGTGAAATATCGGAAAAGCAGAAATGACTCAATAATGTGAAACTCGAGTAGAAAAAGACCGGTTACGATATGTTTAATAAAAAAAAAAACATTTATGCGGTTCGATTTTAAATCGCTTTTAAATCAAATAAAGTCGTTTGAAAAAAAACGACGCCCGGGCGAAGCCCGGGTAACCAGCTAGTATGTTATAAAAGCAAAAAAAGCAGATAAAAAAATAAATAGTTAAAAAATATTTAAATAGTTAAAAATAAAGTTAAAAAGATATTCAGCAAAATACAGTAGAGCGAAAATGTCATCAATGGCAAAAAAGGAATGTCTAACATTTCGCTGACGGAAGTGCAGTTACTACTGTTGCGGCCCAAAATATAGAGCAGGATGATTGCGTTATTGTTAGTTATACAGACAAGCGAGATATAACTGAAAACGATAAAGCAAGTCATAGAAAAATTCCAGCTGAATTATTACTTCTAATCTAGAGGTTGAAAACAATGTCTTGCCGAGAATTGGTACCAGAAAGATGATTCCACGCGTATGAAAAGAAGGAAGTCAAAAAAGAAATCACCGAAAATTAAAAGTGTATTTGAGAAAATACAAATTCCGATGAAGCAGCCACCAAAACGTGAAGCAGCGGTGCAAGCATCGAAACATTTCAGAGAAAAAAAATCGGAATCTGAGGAAGATGACAACATAAATATCAAGAATGCTGAGTTCATTAAATCTGTGCAAAGAAAGCAACTTTGCATGGATTATAGATAGCAAGCCAAATAATGAATGAATCGTTAGATCGATTTTTTACGCGTTATAAAAGAAATTTTTTATTTTGAAACTTAAAGTGTGCAATATTTAGTCATTAGATTCAAGCGCGATAAAAGAAAAATAATTATTTAATCATCAATATTAATTAATTTAGTAAATTTTTTATTTTATCCACCACAATAGAACTAATAAATAAACAATTTCACTCCATCACAAAAAATTGATAAAATTGCAGATCGCATCCCTTCATCCACAGCACCAAAAAAAAGAAGGATGGAATGATGCATTGTTAGAAAAATTGAGCCCCTTTCCCCCCCTCTCTCTCCCTCTCTCTCCCTCTCTCTCTCTCTCCCTCTCTCTCTTTCATTAATAGACTTATGGGTTATTTTAGGCTTCAAGATTATTTTATGGACGTATTTCAGTACAGTTCAAGAATCCTACCGAGTCTAAAACAGAGACTCCTGGAAATTGGATTGTACTCCAATGTCACTTCAAATACGCTCGAATAAGGCTAAATAGAGGAACCCTTAAGATAATCAAAAATGATAAAACCATTGAGATAAATCATGAAAAAAGACTCCTTCGTCTAATTGCTGTGCAAGTAGTTCCTCAAACAATGGCGCTATAAAAAAAGCAAATCTCTTATCTAACACGGGTACGAAGAAAAATATCGTTGAGATTTACTCCGATAATGATAAAGATGCATCAAGAAAAATTCAAACACGACGTATCAAAACATTTGAAGACAAAATTTTGTCTACAAAAGCAGTGGGCACTCCCACTGCAGGGTCAAGCAAGACAGCTTCGGATGGAAACAAATCTAAAAATGCCAAACGAGGCATATTGGTAAATGTCAAAAACAAATTATCTAATAACCATAAAGCAGAAAAACCAAGGCGGAGTCCACGTTTAATAAAAAAAAAGACAACTACAAACAATCTACAAGTCGAGACAAGACTTCATCCGGAAAGGATAAGGAGACTGCCCAAAGTTGCTGAAGTGAAAAAGAGAAACCATTATAAAAATTACCTTCCAGAAAATTTTTTAAAAACGGTCAATGACGTAAAGACGGGTGTACTTAGTGTGTCGGAGGCATCGAGGAAATATTCGGTGCCTGCTTCATCGATTTACAGACACACACAATAAGGATGCGTTCAGAAAATCATAAATCATCTCACATTGTGAGTTTCCATTGTCTTTCTTAAGGATGTATCGCAGGTACAGTCTTAGATGTATAGGGCATAATTTTCAAAGCGCTACCAAGTGGATAAAAATTTGTGAGAATGTTCTTTTAGTCTTCCTGATGTGCTACAAAAAAGTAGAAACGACTCCACTAAACGGTTGCTGAGATATAATGATTTTAATTCACCGATTTTGTTAAAATCAGTGAATTAAAATCGTTATATCTCAGCAACCGTTTAATGGATTCGTTTCTACTTTTTTGTAGCACATCAGGAAGACTAAAAGAACATTCTCACAAATTTTTATCCACTTGGTAGCGCTTTGAAAATTATGCCCTATACATCTAAGACTGTACCTGCGATACATCCTTAAGACTTTAGTTTGTCAATCTTATGTTCTCTGGACTTAGTTTAGTGAATGGATTTCACTTCTGTTCGTCGGTTAATCTCTCAAGATTTATTAATCAAACGACCATCCCTGGACATTATACATTTGATCAATTATGACCTTTTTTGTGAAAATCTTCATAACGAAAGATGTCTGGTGTGATAGTGATGGCCGTTTTATATTAAATCACTTGAGAAGAACCTAAACCTGATTATATAGTTACCAAATAAGTTAAACAACTATATCTTCTATATGTATAAAATATTTAGAGATTAACCTTGATTGCGAAAGACGTATAGCAAATTTAACAGTTCGTTAAGGGGATGCTGGAGTGGCAAGAATTACCGACATTTTTTTTGGAGGGCTAAACTTTGAATTGGCTTTACGGAATTGAATTTTGTTTTTACAGAATTAAAGTACGCATAAAAACGGAAGGTGCTAGCGTTGATTTTACATCAAAAACAAAAAAAAATAAAAAAATTATACGTATGACGTGACAACATTTGCTGCACATAAAAATTTAGACTTTGTACGTATAAAATAAGCATATAACACCCTTGGAAATACAATAAAGAAGAATCCTGTGCTTGCAGAAATGAGCTGCGAGCTTTAGTATAAGAGAACAAATCTCCTGAAAATCTCATATGTATTTTTGCGTGCGGAGTAGCATTGCGTGTAGTGAGAGATGGCGCAGCAATCGAAACAAGGACAGATGCCTCTCGTTAGACAAGGGCAGATATAGGCCGGTAATATAGAAAATGATAGAAAACGAATTAGAACGGAACTAAAAATGTTCGACATTACCGACATCGAGGAAGTTCGGCTGTCACTCCAGTATCCCCTTAAGGGGTTAGACCACTGTAAAATTTTCAAAAAATCGAATTTTTTTTATTGGCTTAAAAAATCCTTTAAACCCTCTAGAATAAGGGACAAAAGGTCTCATACCCGCCCGAAGTCGTTTTCATTGAAATTTCGAGCTATTACTCAAGCGCCGCGCGATCATTCGAGGCCTCAAAAAAGGGAAGAGTCGAAAGAAGAGCGATGAGATCGGCTTTTGAAGAAGATTTTTATGAAGAGGAAGGTCCCCTTTATGAGGCAGGAATGGCAGATTAAGGATAAGAAGCTTAAATACATTTTCTCACTGAAAAAACTAGTACCAAAGTACCAAAACTAAACGCGTTTTTCTCAAAACTATGTTTTTCAAAACGGTGTACACGATATCTCGAGATATAATTAACGAATCGACTTGAAATTTGGTACACTTATTCTAAGGACTAGTGTCTTTCGACTGACGGACAATGTTTTCAATATTATGTTTTGTTCAATAATTATTAATAATAATAACATGTAATTTAGGCCCACAAATTGCAGTCAAAATTCAGGAATTTTTTTCTCGCCGCCAAAAATAAAATTAAAAAAATGCTCTGTCAGCCGAAAGCCAATACAATATAGATAATGAGAATATTTTTTATTTTTGTTTCAGACGACTGGTTTTCACAAAATCGTGTACACCATCCGACCATGCCTGAAAATTATAGGGATGCGCGAAGTAACTTAACTCAAAAAATTTTTTCTTTTTTTACACAAAAAAATTGGACACGTTCTTCAATGTGTACACAAAATAATAAAAAAAAATTACTGGTGTATCATAAATACTTTGTTAGAAATTAATTCCTGAAAATGACCCTAAAAAAACGCCCGTCACAGTGGTCTAACCTCTTAAATGTTATAACGCAAATTTAATGTAAAAATTAATAATTGATACAAATTGATAATTTTTGTGTGATTTAATATGTAATTCGCAGATTAAACGAGCAGCTAAAAAATTTAATTTTTTTAATTCTTTTTTTCTCTGTTTAATTGTTACGGACTTAAAATAAACTGAATTAACTAAAATATGAATTTAAAATAGAACCAAACAAAAAATTAAATCACTTTTCAAACTAACAACTATGCGAATTATTATGTTCTCCTTGTTGAGCCTGTTGTTGGAAGAAAACGATTTGAAGGAAACATTCTCTTATAATTTGGTCCGTCCCCTGTATCGAGACCAAAGCAAACTACTTCGCACGTGGGTATGTCTGATTCGATTAATTATTGTTCTAAAACTCAATATATTCACGCAGAATGTAACATCAATGCGTATCTGTAAGAATATTCTCGTATTTCGAATATATTTCACAGAATTACATGCAGAAATAATAACATTCCTCAACCGCTCAAATGTCATTTAAATAATGAATATTAGAGAGAATCTTCACGATAGGCGGGTCATCGCGTATATTCGATAAAGTACAAATACGTATAGAAATACATATAAATAAAGTATAGAAATCGTGACTTTTTAATCATATAGGTATTTGTAACGATTACTTTATTAAATAGACATAAAGATTCCGTTTGCAAAAAAAGAAAAAAAGTTTGCAATAAATGCCGCGAATTTTGTGCCAAATTATTTAGTTTATGTAATTATTAGTATTAATCTAAAGATTTCACCGTATAAAATATTAGGCTTTACCATCGCCGCGACTTTTAGTTTTTGACTTTTTATTTATATATTCGCGATTAGATTTATCATATGGACGGTATGCATATGAATTTCATGAAAGTAAATGCGTAAAGTTTTTAATATTTTGCGGTACGTTTTGCGTGTTTCGCTACAACTATACTTGACACTTTTTAAATACCGTTACAATTTTTAAAATTTGATTTTTTACATACACCTATCTCTCTCGATATTGCGATTTCTATAAATAATACTCCCAAAGAAATTGTTAAGCTTCGCAAAGATATTGAGGCCAAAGCGATTTTCGTAGAAATATTGCAAAAACAAGCTATAGAACTCGTCTAGAACTGAAAATCAAAATCTGATGAGATATATGTAGTAAGGAAACTGCTGTAAGACAAATTGAAACGCAGCGTGAAGTTGTCGACTCAGTCAATTTTTTGTTTAAATCAATTCTTTTGCTTTTAACGGTCGAAACTATTTGTTTAACTTGTGGAGAAACTCTAGAACTGTCAACAATTTGTGAGTTTCCACGCCACCTTTTTACACACGGGATCAGATCGGTTTTGTAATTATAAATTATTTTCTACGGAGTTTAATCGTCAAAACTATTGACAGAATGTGCCTAAACTAAAGAACTCTATGGAATTTTGTTCCTCCGTGATTATGTATTCAAAATGCGATGAGATGCTGTCAGGTGTTGTTGCAAGTTGGCACCTCATTTCTTAAAAACGCGATTTTAATAGTAAATTTATCAAAACTATTGTTAAAACCTATCAGGAATTGTGGAATTAATAAATAAACTGTTAATAGATCGTTAATTAAACGTCGCGGCGTTACACGATTTAGAGTCCACTCGTATCCTTTATCCGTATTCCGGAAAACCACGATAACTTATTCATTCTGAAGCCGCGCGACACGACGACGACGATAGCGCGAGACGCGAATCAAGTTGGCGATTGAAAAAATCGAGACCGATCGTACGAAAGAACGTAAGTGAAAGTCAATATTATAGAATACATTATATATATGCCTCGGTATCCGTATTAAATTCCGTGAAGCACATGAAACATTCGATTTATCACAGTTTCTCGTAATCTGAACCGGCGATTCGTATATTATTCTAGGTTTATCTTCATTTTGCATATGGTAGAAAAAAGAAAATATCTTTATAATTATTTCGGCTCGCGCGAAAGAAAATTTTCGTACGCTTTGATGTCGTCGTAGCACGCGGCGAGACCGCGACAGTGCGACTCATTTACGTGGAATCGAATTATCGCAAGTTACTACATATCCCCGTTTACGCGAAGGAATTATCGCAAGTTACTACAGAAGTAACGCTCGCGTATAAATATTTGTCCCGTCACTCGAAAAAAACGACCGCGACGAGCGTCTTCCAGGAAAACGGCGCCGACGGGAAACATGGCGGATGTGTATCGCGCTCGCAACGAAAACCGCGCGAGCTTCTCGCGCGGAACGACATCGACATGGCAATTGCATTCGCGAGCGCAATTACTCGCGTAGAACGAATATAAAGCGTTGCGTACTTACAGGAGAGGCGAGGCACGGTACTCTGATCTCGGATGCCTCCGTGTATACCTCGATGCAAAATTGTCTCGAACGCCGGCGGCCGGCCTCGATCGCGGGTCGATATTCCAGGGATTCCACCGTCATGCACGAGACACGGCGACGAGAAAACGCAACACGGAGAAAATTTTATATTAAATTTTACTATGCTGCCATACCAACTGCGGTCCATCAAGACGCCATAAGTTTAAATGCTATGTCCATAGCATTTAATGCTATAATTATAGCATTTAAACTTATGGCGTCTTGATGGACCGCAGTTGGTATGGCAGCATAGTAAAATTTAATATAAAATTTTCTCCGTGAAGCTCCGCAAACGTCGCGTTACACCACATTAAACACATCACGCACACTCGCGACCGAATACGATTACGATGGAAACTGATCGAAGGATCCACGCCGCGTCGCAACGTCGCGGCCGTATCGCGCGATGTCCTGATGGGAACTGTCCCCCACCCCACCCCTTACATTGCTGACGCGGCTAGATCACCTATTTATCCCGTGATAACTTGGAGCGCTCGACGCTTAACGCTGATTGAAGTGTAACCAGTTATTCCACCATATAACAAATTCGAATGACTGCACAGCAATTAAAAATGAAAAGTAGAAGCGATGATATACGGTAAATCTTTTTTTCCATATTTTTATTTCATATCTGAATAAAATTTTAATAAAATGTATTTTACAGGTATCATTGGTACGTACTGTGCACGAAACTTAAGTACTCCAAAAAATTTAATAAAGCACTAAATTTTGCACTTAATTGCCCAGCAAATTATGTTTATACAATATTTGAAATGCATGGGAGGAAAAACGCTCTACAGCGATAAAGAAATACAAAAAGAACAAAGAAAAGATGCTGGATGATATTTTTCAGGTATCTTTGGTTCGTACTACGCATCAAAATGAAGTACTAAAAAAAATTTAGTCAAGCACTAAATTTTGCAATTAATGACTATTCACCAAATTATGCCTATGCAATATTCAAAAATTTAAACTCATGGGAGAAAATGCGTTCAGCAGCAATCAAAGAGTATAAAAACTTGCACGGTAATATCTTTTGGAAAATTCTTACAGATTATGGTTTAAATACTTTAAATCAACGGTTACGACCAGCATAAATCAGTTTTAACAAATTAAATTTTTATTTAATTAGCAAATAGGTAATTAATCACAAAAAAAATACTAATTACGTAAAAATTAATATTTAAGCAAAAGTGAATAACTCATTGCTTAAAAAATTAGTAATTAATAATTAAATGACAACGGAACCAGATTTAATTTGTCGACTTTATTAAAATTGGTACGCCGACGCGTGGCCATTGAACATGAAGCAAATATACCATCTGACAACATACATCACGGCAAACGAATGCCGTACGCTAACAAAATTAATCAAGTTTGCTCAAGATGCTGGAGAATCAAACGATCGTACAAATGCAGAGCCATAATAATTGCGTGTAATTGGTGGAAAACGGAATATCTGCGCTCCTTCTATATCGTATATATGTGAACCGCGATTTACTTTGTTGACACTGATTATTTCGACAATATTATTTTTAAATATTATTAATATCTTAAAATAGTTTTATACACTGTTGTATATGTGTACATAAAAAAATATGCTGTATCGAATAAATGAGCTAAATAATCTCTAAACTGGTTTTTCCCAACAATTAACGGCATCGCTAATTAAATTTCGTGGATTGGCTTGATTTATCAATCAACCTTTTTACCGCACGCCATTGAGTGAATATGAAAAATTGCCTACATTAAATTTAGAAGCCGTTTCCACTCTTGTTCATATATTATTCCTGATATCTCCGAAAAAGCAAAAAGAAAATATGCTGAATTGACAACAATTTATACTAATAGAAATCATGCATCAGCTTTTAGAACTTTTGTTTCTGTTGCAAAAAAAAACAAAATATTAATTAGTTTAATATTTATATCAATTATATCATAAATAATATGGGGTGTAATTGCCTCCCTATGCGCCCTTTTATATTTTAAAATTTCACATGGCTGGAAGTTAATTTACGCTAAAAATAGTTTCAGACTTACAAAGAAAATAATATACTTGATTAAACTTATACATTTGATTCCTTTTTGTCAATCATTTATAAAAGCTCAATTATGCAAAGAGATTTAAAAGACAAGATGGGGAAAATGTGAGATCAATTTAACAACTTTGGTCTCTGAAATTCCTAAGACAATCGCCCCAAGAATAGAAGAACGGAATAATAAAAAATTACTGGAATTGCGGAGACAATTTGTGTCAACAATGTTTTCTTTTGGCAGTGGCTACTTTACAAAAAAACTCCCAACTACTTCAAATATGTTTATATTCTTGGCATCGCAATACGTAATTTCAAGATCCGCTGCCGTACAGCCAACAACACAACAGATCTCTTAACTGCAACCGTTCTAACACATACGACAAGAAACGGTTTAGGCATCATTCAAATGTTAGAACATGTAGAAACTGCAACCAGACAAAAATAAACTAAGATTTGTAAACTATCTTATTTAAATAAATCCTCGAGAGATTTGCAGAAAAAAACAAAAAACTAATAGAAAATTATATACCGCTATACGAAAATTCCTCCATACAAAACTTTTTCACTAAAATAACTGAACCACCACATTATAAGTGCCCCTATTGTGGCCAATGTTTTCCGTCTACTGTTCATATTCGGAGCTTAAGAACTCCGAATATTCACTTGGCACGTACGTGTGATAAAAGTATTTTATTTGTGTCAAAAATAGATACTAAGAATCGACGAATGTCAGAGTCTTGACATAATAAGAGAACAACTTCCGTAACCAGTAATGAATTGCATCGGGGCTCGATGTCGAACGACCGTTTCACGTACACTGTCAGAATTCGAATCGATCGAAAATCTTGATTCATTTGTTGTCTGCCGCAAATGCGATACGGAAATCTTGCAAGAGCATCGACTTGATGCTTTTGCGACGGAGATCTTGTCCACGAGGCAGACGACGATCGCGAACGCGACGCGATGATAGTGATCGGAGGCGAGCTCACCTGGTGAGCAGGAAGGTCACCCTCGAAGATAGCAGTTGACCGCTCTTGGCGACTCGGAGTATATGGAGTCGTGTTTCTCCCGGTTGAGCGGAGGGGCACGTGTTAAAGAATATCTCGGGTTCCTTGACAATCACGCACTTTTAACAACTTATTGGGCGGCAATGCCGCGCATGAAACCACGCACACAGAATATTTGCCGAAATCACTTGATTTGGAGACGTGCGAAACGAGTCTGCCACGAGGCCGTTCTCTTCCGTCAGGAGAGTTCTCGAGAGACGGAAACGGGGGAGAGATCCGGAACGCGGTGCTCTCTGATTGATCCGATGATTAACAGCGTTGCGCGAAGGGCGCAGTTATCGCGAACAAAGACACTGCGCGTGTCCGGAGTGGCGCCGTGCTCCGATTCTCGCCGGCGCGGCATGCTCGCACCTGTGCGTGGGGCGGTATCGACGCGTGATCAACCACGCGGGGCCCGGGCGGCGTGATCGACAACCCCAGATCGAATACGTGCCACGAGACTGACGGCAGGCATGTAGCGGTCAGCCTCGCGGCCCGATGCTTACATCGAGATTGCTATGTTCGATCCTTAACAACCATTAACATTGAATATATTATAGTTGAATAAAATATTTAAAATCCGATTGTGTTTAAAATTTCTTTACACGAAAAAATATTAAAACTAATTGACAAACTCAAGTTTCCAAATTATTTATAATAATAATTATATTTATAATAATAATTATATAATGTATAATAATAATTATACATTTAATTTAAGTTTTACACATTTATATATATTTAATTTAATAGTTTTATACTTTAAATAATTAAATATTAACATTTTACGTAAAAATGAAAAATCTGTAGGTATTTCTTTTAAAATATATTTTTGATAGTTTTCAGCTGCAAGTTTCAAAAAAAAAAAATAACGAAAATGTCTTAAACAAGGATTCAGTCAACGAAGAAGAAGAAAAAGTTAACGTATCAATATCGATTTTGAAATCAATATTATCTGAAATAAGGTAAATATTATTTATTTATTTCAATATGTTAAAATCCCAGTAAAAATAGTAAAATGATGTAACTGTAATAATGTCAATATAACTTCAAAATTTGGAAATCTAAAAAGTAGTAGCACAGATGTCATATAATGATTATTTAAATATGCCTCTTTTAATACTTAAACTACAACTTTTAATATGTATATATTAAAAGAAATTGATTCAAATGTTTATAATATCAAAATAGACTCACATTTAAATGATCATTATAATCTAAAAAAGAAAAATTTTGGATTAGATAGTATATTATATATAGTTATTAAACCAGATTATAAGCCGCCGTGTAATCGTAGTCAATATTGTTCTGAATAATCACTGTCTTAAAATCTTGCTGTATGTTCACTATCACTAACGTGATGACGCGAACAAGTTGAACTAATATATACGTAATTTGACACTACGAATTTAACAGTGTAGACAACACACATGTCTAAAAGACGTCGTAAAGATGCTTTAAGACTTTTTTTTAGACACATATGTGTAAATGACTGTCCAGGTGTCTAGCTTAAGCTATAAAACTTAAAATTAATTTTAAATTTTATTCAAATTTTAACTCTCCTTTTCAGTCATAAAATATGGAATTATGATGTGTATATATTCTTATTGTTAGCTATATATAAATAACAAATCATAATCATTAAATAATTTCTCTTTTTGTTACAGCTAGAAGATGGATGAAGAGCAGAAAATCTCGCGGGTCATACCGCGGTCGTGGATATGGATATAGCAGTGAACGTAGCCGTGGCCGTGACCGTGGCCGTGGCCGTGGATCATACGGTAGCAAAATAATCTATCAAACGTTTAACCTATAAACCAAATTCATCACTCAGATATAATATTTTATTATAATTTAGAAGATCTTCTCTGGCAGCAAAACTATATATTTTGATAATATCAAAAATGTAATGTTTACAGCACTCCTGATATGGCCAAGGAAGATATATAGCTGATGCGGACTTAAAGACATTAATGTCAAAATTAAAAGACACCAAACCGTGTGCAACAAATTTGCAACACATGAAAATGTTAAGGTCAAAGACAAAGAAAATGCGCAGAGATTGGATCGTAAATAAGGAAACTGGTGCTCGGTGCTCTACTATTTTGAAGCGGTTCCCTTACTTGAAGAACTCTGAATTAGTACGTGAAAACGGAGCGTGCATGTGACCCTTTCAGCACATTTCAATTTGTTAACTAAAGACAGTAAATAACAGGATGTCTTCTTCTAGCCTAAATTTGGATTTTATTACGTTTCAGCTGCAGCATAATTTTAATCTACTTGGAATTTGGAAAAGCAGTGCTGTCCAGAATCATGACATTCTGTTAGAGAAACTCAGCAAACTTTTTAAGGAGAATGCAACTACCGAGTCAGAGAAACTTTTCTTGTTAATGAAAACTGAGAAAAGCATTGATTCCTAACAAGGCTTTGAGCTCATGCAAAGCTATTACCACATGTAAGATATGTAAAATTTCTGTTTGTGTTATGCACTGAATAAAATCCAAATTTGATCTCTAATCCTAGGTTTGTGATGATATTGCTGTTTCAGATTTACGAGTCATCTGACATCCTCAAAACTGAGGAGAATAAATCTCCCCGCCTGATCATCTTCTTAGATAACTCCAGGGTATCTCAGGCATTTATTGTTGCGGACAAAGAAATGAAATTGGCTGTGGATAACCCAACTGTTGCCTCATGTATTCGTTCTCTCATAAGCATGTACTATATGTGCGTGACATAATGTATCCCAAGTCATACTCCAATTTTTTTCATTTAATTGATTTTAAAGTTATAAATATTCCTAAACCTAAAACTCTTCCAACTAAATTTTGCACATTTGTCAAGAAGCTTAACTCAACTTAAAACAAATTCTGCTTTTTTTTAAATACCTACATTAAAAAAAATATTTAGATTAAAAAAATAATGTATACCAAATATATTTACTTTCATTGTATACTTTAATAAACTTCTAAGCTTTAATAATATCACATCTCATTGTGTGTCATACTCTAAATCTAAAATGTTACTTTTATATTACACGCATATATGTAATTTGGTGAAGACATTTTTTACACGTTTCTTATCGTTTATAATCACATTATATAACGTGATATACGTGATTTAAAATCACGTGCGTATGTACGGCAAAAAACGTGTAAAGAGTGCCTTCACCAAATTACACATATACATGTGTATAAAAGTGAGACCCTTTTTCACACATTTATAGGCGCAATAAAAATCACACACATAATTAAGTTACGCATCTCCAGCTGTGTGACAAGTCACACACGCTAATATAATCAAACACTTATTCGTGCGTGAAAAAGTAACACACTTACAGACGTCTTAAAACGGCGGACACACATCACTCGCGATAAAATGTGTGATATTCACTACTTATAACAGTGTAATCGTGTCCGTAATTGTGTATTGGTTAAATTCATCAGTGGGATCACCTAATCGCGATTATGCAAAATATGGGAAATGGGCAATAATTTGAAAGATATGCGCTCGCAGTTTAATTAGTTTTTAATCGTAACGCAATATCATGTAATTGCTTACTATGTCTCATTGTCAGAAGTATGCACCTACCTTACATACCTTACACTTTCATTTTGGTCAATATAGATACATTATACTTATACATATATCACACGTGTCATCGTCATCACTACGCCTCGTTATTCTAAATCACGCGATTCGCTAGATACTGTACTCTGTACTCACATTAAATCCCACGATATATCCGACAATTCTCGACCAAACGTTAGTCCAGCACTCCGATCGTCTTCTCACTCGATCCTGTGTGCGATAATAGTCCATTATTCATTAAAACACAATAAACTTATTATATTTGGCATACATTTAATCCCGTATTCACCTCACTCGGATTCCCGTAGCCGCGCGAGGCACGAGGTATGTCAGGAAGGTCAGGTATGTCAGGTATGTGCCGGCGCGCAACGGCCGGCGTGCTTCGGCGTGCTTCGGCCATGTTCGTGAGCAGTCGGCGCGCGAGGCGAACGACGAAAATTATTTGGTCGCGCACACGGGATAATCCGATGATTAAGAGAGAATTTGGATATAGTTCCGAATGACCCCTGCTCCCGATCGACTTAAAACTTTACAGATAAGTTGTTTTCGATGTGAAAAATGAATTCCGCGTGGTCCCAACTTCGGGAAATAAAAAAAAAAATTTTTTTAAATAACATTTATCGACTAAAATCGATTCTATAAACCAATCCTGACCCAAGGCCCGCTTGGGACGTTGGCTTTAACGAGTTGAACACTTTGTAACGCAGGTCATCTAACCCAACCCGACCTAGGCCCGCTTGGGACGTTGGCTTTAACGAGTTGAACACTTTGTAAAGCAGGTCATCTAACCCAACCCGACCTAGGCCCGCTTTGTAAAGCGCGTCATCTAACCCAACCCGACCTAGGCCCGCTTGGGACGTTGGCTTTAACGAGTTGAACACTTTATAAAGCAGGTCATCTAACCCAACCCGACCTAGGCCCGCTTGGGACGTTGGCTTTAACGAGTTGAACACTTTGTAAAGCGCGTCATCTAACCCAACCCGACCTAGGCCCGCCTCGAGGCGGTAACCTGACCTAGACCCGCAAAAAAAAATTTTTTTTCCCGAAGTTGGGACCACGCGGAATTCATTTTTCACATCGAAAACAACTTATCTGTAAAGTTTTAAGTCGATCGGGAGCAGGGGTCATTCGGAACTACACCCGAATAATTTAGCTTTATAACGTTATTTTTCACGCCTTTCAGTTCACAATTTTGCTAAATGTTTGCTCTTAAAAACCTCATATTTTCTTATTAATCTATGTGTTTTGCGCGTACATTGATTTAAAATTAACTGATAAGTCGCGTTCAATAATTAGAATGGACAGTTTTCCGTAGCGTGCACCAGAAACTGATACACTCAGCCACGCGTAATGCCGGTACCGTTGGCTAGGTCAGCTCGGCGAACTACTTAACCCATAATCAGATTCTTACGGTTTGGTCGATGACCGGCCATCGTATTTTTTCAAGAAAATTTCCCCGGTCAGGCGCTCGCCGGCGACTATTTTGCTCGAGCATGTCCTCTTCATGAAAACCTCGTTAAGAGTAATGAGATTATCGATTAATAACACTAATTTCACCGTGTCGCGTCGCAAGCGCGTAATCGCATGATGAATTTTACTCAATCGGGCATCGTACATCAAATCACTGTCGAGATCGAATCTCATTCTATCGAATATCATATGAGGCAACGTAAGTTCTCCCATTTTCGCGCGCTCATCAAAATCGCGTGAAATTCTCTGCCGCGGAATCTCATGGCGCGATACGCGCACAATTACGGTAGGATAGATGGATGGTTGCGTAGATAGATTACTTCTGCGTTAACTGCGCCGTTCTTATTTGCATATCGAAGTGGACGACGTTGCGTGTGGCGCAACTCGGCGGGAATCGCGGCCGAGTGAAATTTCGATGAAGTGCGTGAAGAAAGCGCAAGTGAAATGTTCGAGCGATTCTGCCGACGAGATTAATACAATTTCCAGATAATAATTGTGTTACTTGTTAACAAATTAGAAATGTTAATTAACTGACACTATATTTTACATTTATATTTATTCTTTTAACTTTAAGTATAATGTGATAACGTCGACGAGACACATTTCGTTCCGCCGCTCACATAAACGTACATTCGTGCAATTTTGACAATACGATCAGATTTAATAAATAGCATCAATAATTGTAAGTCATGTAATAGTAAAAATAACTTGTAAAAAATGTCGATATAACTTTTTTCTTCGTCTGATGTGAATAAAAAATTGGTGTATCTTAACATAAATATTCAGTTATATAATATACTAACATGTACAAAACATAATTTTTAACATATATTGAAAGTAATCTTGAGGAATATAACACTTTCAAGAGTTAAAATTTTAACACAAGAACAGTTAAATTATAATATTCCTCATAGTTACCTAGAATAAATAGCATTATCAATACGTAAATATTTGTGTTAGTATTTTGACATTAAAATATGTAAATTTAAGAAAAAGATGTTAATAAAAATAAAATGTACTCATATTAAATTTTATTGCAGAAAAATGTACGGAACGTATGCACCTAACATAAGTACAAATAAAAATAATATTTAATAATTTAATCATTTTTTCTAGAGTACATAAAAACATATTACAGTTAAAATTTAAGTTAAATATTACAGTTCAATTTAATTAAATTACTGACTTACCAATTTAGGTGTATCTAAGAATCTTGGAAATGTATCGAAAAGATTTATATTTAAACAATTTTTTCTTCTGTATTGAAATGTATCTTTGTATTTGGAAATAATTCGTAATTTTTTATTTTTAGTGGTATTTCTGAGAAAAAATATTGCATCCTCAATTTCGTCTTGTGTTAATTTCTTATTTTCATCTTCCGTAATGTTATTAATGTTTGATTGGTTTCTATTATTTTCCGAATCTTTATTACACGTCTTTCTTTTTTTTACACCTCTTCTTACATTAAAGAGCCTATTTGCTAAATAGCCTGTTATAGTATTTAGATCATAAAAAATTCCTAAAAAAACAATAAAATATAAATATAAAAAATTATGTTCTAAAAATTAATAGAATATTTATATTTCAATACACTGTTTAAATATTATTGCATATTTACATAACCTAATTCAGTTTCTGGATCTCTTAGTTTAGGAAAAATTTCCACTATAACTATGGCAAAATTACTTTTATCTGCTGAAGTTAATGAACGCTTTAATTCTTTTTTCAAAGTAAGCATTTGAGTAACCACTATGTTAATTATTCGTCGTCTACTTGTTTCACTTAAAAATCTTTAGTATTATATTCTTCAAAAATATCTTTTTCGCAGGGACTTTCTGAAATATTTTTTTTTAATACTCTGAAAATCTTTTTCTTAAAAAGGCATGGATAGTTTATTGTTGCCTCTTTTCCGCGATGCCGATTGGTTCTCTTGCTGCGCTTACTTCATTTGCAGCTGTCATTGTATTATTTTGACAGTTGTGTGTATCAAGGAATTAACCGTGTAATAGTAATAGCATAATGTTAAAGCTAAATAGCGCGCGCGAATCGCGCGTCTGTAGTGTCTAGTTAATATAAAAGATGCATTAAATAATTTACTTTGATATATTTTTCATTTTACTCTAATTATATAAAATAACAAATAATATGTTAATACTTCTTTTGTAAAAATCTCTGCTTTTTTTGACAGTTGGGGATGAAAAAATGTTAATTTGTGAACATTGTGTTGAGAAGTTCCTGGTTTATTTTCTTCCGAAGTATAAGAATTATATTAGAAGAAGAACTAAATGTTGGGGTTATTGGATTATCGAAATCTAAAAAAAAAAAGACTATTTATATTATCTGTGAATAATGAGTTACGTATATATATATATATATATTTTTTTTTTTCATTATAAAACCTGAACTTTCTATCTTTGATCCACGACGAGCGGAAACCGAAGAACTCGAATCGGCGTCGATCGATCAGCTTGATCCTCCTCCTTTCTCTCTGAAACTTGTCCGCGATACGAATTTTGTTCCCTCGCTTTATTTGTCTCAAACAGGGATCGCCTAAAGTCCCTTGCACAATAGGCGATAGCGATAGCGATAGCGATAGCGATAGCGACAAAGTTGTCGGCAAAGGTGTATAGCTTTGTCGGACACCTTGTTGCTGTCGTTATCGCTATCGCTATCGCCTACTGTGCAGGGGCTTAACCGTGCGAGCACTGCGAGTCTGCGAGGTTCGCGCTTTTAGCGATCTCTGCTGATTGGCCAGCATTTGAATATACGATAGTTATTTCAATTTAATAGAAATGTTGTTTTGAATATTTTACTTGTTAATATTTTAGTTTCTCGTGTAATACATTTAATGTAGCTCTTACGAAGTGTATATTAATACATTTTATTTTGAGTTTTATATATATATATATTTTTTTTATTAAGGTAATGATTCCCTTCTCGGGATACATGGCGTTTTACAGGGACGTACCCAACCCTTTACATATACCCATAAGATTTTAATCGGAACCTGGCCTTTGTACGGCTTTACAATGCTGCTGTTCTCTTTCCCTCCTTATTCCGATGATTTTAAGCATCCATTCCACTCCTTCTCCTCCTTCCGACATTATTGTTGATTCCGATATGCCCATTTCTTTCGTTTCTATGCATTCCGTCAAAATATGTTTCCAGGTTTCCTCTTTCTCTCCACATAATCTACATTCGCTCTTTTACTATCCTCCTCCCAATATCTATCTCCTTTCTATTCATTGCAGCATCTGAATCTGGCTAGGGTTTTCAATCTTTTTTCTTTTCCTTTTTGGCCTAAGTATTTCGCTCTTCCTGCTCCCCTCCACTTTTTGTATTCTTTCGCCGAAACTGACTCTCTTATTTTATTTTCCCTTTCCTCCAGCAGCTTTCTTTTATACTTTTCCATCCATTCTTTAACTGTATTCGTTCCCTTGTCTTCCTTAGCTTCTCTCTCCCACCGACTCGTTCCTCCTGCTTCATATAGTTCTTTCATCCTCTTACCCCAGTTTGTACTTTCCCACTCTATTTTATCCATCTCTCTTCTGCATTCTTTTAGTATCGCATTTTCTGACTCGTTTTTTATTCTGTCTCGGTACCTTATCGCTCTCCCTCCCGCTTCTAGGCTTATCTTCTCTATGTCTGTCTCCTCTCTGACTATGTATCCTGGGGTACACCTATCCAATCCAAGGACCCATTTTATGTACCTTTCTTGTAGTGCCTCGACTTCTTTCCATTCTCTCCATCCCCATACTTCTACTCCGTACAACATGATGCTTTTCACCATAACATTGAACATCATAATTCTTCTGTCAAAGTCTCCTCCAAACCTCTCCCCTATTCCCCATATCTGTGCCATAGCTGCTGCTGCTCTTTTAACTACGTCTTTTATATGTGCATCGTCTTTGTTATTCTTCTTGAACGTGAACCCTAAGTACTTAAATTCTTTTACTTCTTCTAGTTTTTCATTCTTCCATTTCCACTTTCTTTCTTGGCTTCTTTCCTTTTTGCAAAATACTAATATCTTGGACTTACCCGCATTTAAAGTTAATCTCTTTCCTTCGAGGTATTTCTCCAAAGATTTCAGCATCCTCTTCATGTCTTTCTCAGACTCCGCCATCATTGCCAGATCGTCTGCATATGCGAGTGTGAATATTTTCATTCTGCCGATTACAACTCCTCCGGTTTGTCTCTTCTTCAAAAATTCTTCCACGTTTGCCAAATATAATATGAAGAGTAGTGGGTTTAGGGGGCAGCCTTGTCTTAGTCTCCTCTCTGTCCAGAATCTTTCCGTTACCTTGTTTCCTGCTATCACTCTAGTCGTAGTCTCCTTATATATATCTTTTAGCCTTTTTATTAGTCTTTCACTGATTCCTTGTTTTTCCATGTTTTTCCATAGCAACTCCCAATCTACCTTGTCGAACGCCGCTTTTACATCTGCAAAAAATACGTATAGCTTTCCCTTTTTCCTTACTAGCACCTTCTTCGCCGCCGTTTTCAATGCATATATATTATCTAGGCAGCTTCTTCCTTTTCTGAAGCCTGCTTGTGTTTCCGGTAATATTTTCAGCCGTTTTGTTTCTTCTCTTAACCTTCCTTCCAGAATTATCGCGTATATTTTGTATGCTGTGTCCAGAAGTGAGATCCCTCGATAATTTCCTGCTTCCTTTTTGCTACCCTTTTTATGTATTGGGTATATTCTTCCCTCTTTCCATCCACTTGGTATCTCCCCTCCTTGCCATATTTTTTGTAAAATTTCTCTTAATTTCCCTTTTGTTTCCTTGTCCGCATATAGCCAAGCTTCATTTTTTATACCGTCTTCTCCCGCTGCTTTCTTCTTCTTTAATCTTGCTATTGCTCCGCGTACTTCCTCCTCTGTTATATCATCGGTATTTTCCTCTATACTTCCTTTTAATACTTCCTCTTGCTGCTCTTTTGGCTTTTTATTTTCCTTTCTTGTATCTTTTCCCTCTAGCAATTCCATAAAGTGTCTTTTCCATTGTTTTTCTCCAATACTATTATCCGGCTTCTCTCTTCCTCCTCTCTCTTTCTTTATGTACTTCCAAATTTCCGTTTCATTAGTTACTTCCATTATCTTTTTCTGCTCTCTTTCTCTCTCTTCTCTCTGTTTCTTTTCACACAGCTTATTGTGTTTTTGTCTCTCTTCTATATATCTCCTTCTTTCAATTGCTCCTCTCTTTATTTGCCTTAACACCCGGTTCAATCTTTTTTTGCTCTCTCTGCATTTTTTGTCCCACCACTTCTTCTCGCCTATTTTGGGCTTTTTCAACCGGATGACCCTTTTACACACTGCTTTTCTGACTTCCTCGGCCAACTCATCCCATTCCTCTTGTGTTTAGATATTAGTAAAAGAGCGACAAAGAAAACGCGAGAGAAAAGCGTTCGGGTAGCAACGAAGGCGAGGGGAGCGCGGCGAGGTAAGACGAGCCGATTGTTTTTTGTCGTTGCCGGTCCGTGCTTGCGGCGGCACACGCTCGCGAGTCAGAGCGTCATAGATTTCGGAAGCGGAAGCATCGTTTCGCGAATCGCTGAATTTCGCGTATTGCGTCGCCGTGAATCCCCGCGGATAAACGATATCCGTCTCAATCATCACGCGAGTTGCGATATCATACTCGCGCGTGCCGGTTTACGAACTAAGTGTCAAAGCGAATTATATTTCCCGACGAGCGTTACCGAAGGAAGCGCTACGACGGTTACACGGCGAGGAAAGAGCCGACGCCTGCCACGGCGAGGATTTCGAGGACGAATCCTGGATTGTTGTCATCTGCCTTCGATAGCTGATTTCAACAACGCTAAGTACCTCTGTACATTCTTTCCGAATACTCGGATAAGTGCGTCTAACGCATCTCGTTAACTCTCTTCCGTCGTACGACGGATAAGTTAGTCTCACGACTGACCTACGATAAACATTCGATCGATTCTCGGCAAAGAGATAATTACATTCGATTGATTCGCGTCTTCGAGATAAAAGTGCGGATTATATTATTCCATTGCATAAAGGCCCACGCGTTGTGAACGTGTTAAAGGCGTACATAAAGGCCCACGCGTTGTGAACGTGTTAAAGGCATTACATAAAGGCCCACGCGGTGTGTCCGTGTTAAAGGCATTCCATAACGATAGCCGATCGTGCAAATTACGCATATAAACGACGCGTATTTGTCTCATAGCTCTTATTCCATTGTGTTTATTCTCGACTTTCGGCGATTGTGATTGTCCTTCAGAACGTCGACGTACTTAAAGAACAGATGTGAAAAAAAACTCATATTTACTATTCCGTGAATCTTCCGTCCATAATTCGTCGGATCTCATTGCGAGTGTAATCTTGCGTTTACGATACAATAGCGTTCAATATTCTGCGAACTTGCTTGCTGAATTTACTTGTGTAATATGATACTCTGGCTTTTTGCTCTACGATAATTGTCTCGCTTTGCTTATCAAGAGATCTCATTCTTTCTACTTGAATTGTTCTCGGAGCGTTTGCTCTAGCTATATATTATTTTACGTTTTGCTTAATACTTGTGTAATACTCTAAGGATGTTTTACTTCAATTTATTTCTATTTTCGATGTGACTGGCGTTTCATTCCCCTGCGTTGCGTGAGTTTCTGCGAGATCATTCATGTACAATAAATACTTTTTGCTTTAAACTAATAACATATCCTTTTATTTTATTTTGTACACACTGTAAAAACAATATTCAAACCGGGATTCGTATTCTTTTACACGAGCTAGCTTCGAGTGGCTGAAAAGTCACACCATTTCAAACATCTTGAATACCTTCCTTTTCTGCTTTTCTTTCCTCTAAGTTTTCTTTGTAAGAAGTTACCCCCTCTTCTGACCAGTCTTCTATCTCTTTCTCTTCTTCTTCCTCTGTTTCTTGTTCTATTTCCGCTTCTACAGTTGTCTGTAGTGTTAATTCCAACGGCATATGGTCTGATTCAGTCCTTCCTCCTACTTTGAATTCTTCTATTACGTCCCAAGCTTCTGCGTTGCAAATTGCATAATCTATTACCGAGCTACCTAGCGTTCCCGTAAACGTCCATTCTCCTTGCTCGTCACCTTCTATATTTCCATTCAGTAGTCCAAGTCCCATTTTTTCTACTGTCTCTATGAGTTCAACTCCCTGTCTGTTTTCAGTTTTATCCTTCGACTTCCTTATTCTGTCTTCTTTTTCTCCATTCCACAAGATCCTGCCTTTTTCAGCTGTTCGGGCGTTGAAATCACCTCCTATTATTGTTTTTCTGTGACCTTCCTGCCTTCCTTTTCTATTAATTCCTCCATCTCTTCTAAGAGAGCTTTTTTTTCCCTCTCTGCTGTATATTGATATGATCCTCCATTTTTCTTTCCCGATTTGCACATTACAGCTGATTATCCCTTGGCTGTCCTTTTGTACACTTTCTTTCTCAATTGCTTTTCTTATTCCGGTTATCATGCCTCCAGATCCTCTGCCTTTCTTTTTATCTCTCTGTGCATATTGTATTTCCCAGCTAAAGTCCATTGGCAGCAGATGCTCTATCTTCCTCCACCCTTTCTCTTCTATCCAGGTTTCTGTGAGGTTGACTATGTCAAACTTCTTCACGTAGTCCCAGAAATCTCTATCTTTTCTTGTTAGTCCGGCCACATTCCAAAACATTATACTTATTTTCTTTTTACTTTCCTTGTATTCATTGTTTCTGTTCTGCGCCTTCTTGACCTTCTCTACTCCGTTGCCATGCCATTCTCTTCGCTTTTTCGGCCGGCCTCCGATTGTAAAAACGACTGCAACTCTAATTCTGCTTTGGCCTCGTTCCATTTGTACCATTTATTTTCTATTTTTAATTTCCAGTATCTAATTACCACTTCCTTCTCCTGCGCTCTCTGTTCTTTTGCCATCTTCACAATCTTCCTTTGTATTTCCCTTTCCTTTACCGTTCTATCATTTTCAATGTAGACTTCTTCCCTTCCCAATCGGCTTTTATTTTCCATTATTTTTCTTTTACTCTCTTGATCCTTTATTTTTGCTTGTATTATTTTTCTTCCTCCTACTAATCTTGCTCTTTCCACCTTCGTCTCTACTCCCAGCCGTTCTTTTACAAATTCTTTTACTTTCTCTTCCAGGCCTTTTCTTTCCCCTCCTACACTCAAGCCTTTTATAATAATATTGTTCTTTCTTTCTTCTCTATCCTTTTTCTCCATCATGATTTCCATTTATTTGACTTGTTTTCTCAATTCGTCTGTGTTTTCGCTCGTTCCCGGTATATTCTTCTGATTGCCTTCCTCGATCCTACTAAGTCTGGCTTCTATTGTCTTGATTTTGTTTGCTCACTTCCCAATATTTTCTTCTCAAAATCCTTTAACTTTCCTTCTATTTTTCTTTCTAGTTCCCTTTCTTTCAGGGCAATTCTCTCTTTTTCGGTACGCAATTCCTCTTTCAGCTGTTGCATCTCACTTCTTATTTCTTTATTTTCCTGTGTGAGCATATCTTTCATGTCTCTCATTTGCATTGTCAGTGCTATCAGAATATCTCTTTCACTCTTTCCATCCCACATATCTTCCATTTCTCCGTCTTTGTCGGTCTGCAACTCCTTATTTTGTGCAAAAGCGGACGTACCCTTTCCTTTCTGTCTCGTCTCGTCTTTCAGCGGCGGGTCCCTCTCGTCGTTCCTCCGCTTGCCCTTTTGTACGTGCCCTTCCTCTTCTGGTGAGAGCTCACCTCTCTTTCTCTTGATTACGAAATCAAGGATCGAGCCGCAGCTCTGTGTTCTCTCCCTCACCAACCTGGCGGCCTGACTCGGTCTTCCTCTTCTCGCCGGTGTTATCGCTGTCTTCTCTTGGGACTTATCGTTTACCGTCTTAGCTGACGGTCCTTTCACCGCTTCCCTTGCTTCCTTTTCCTCCACGCAGGTGGCGCCTTCAGTCCCTTTTCCGCTCTCCATGCACCTCTCCGGTGCCCTTTGGTTCTTTCTAACCTCACTTTCTTGCAGCAAAACAGAGTCACAAATCCTCAAAAAATGTTTCCCTTGCGGCTCCCGCGTTGCTTCCTTATATCTGCGATTGAGCTTGCAGTTCTGCGCATGCAAAATACCTGAAACAAAGTCGCCCTAGGGCGATTGGACGGCAGATAAACTCCGAAATAAGCCGACGCGCTTGACAACGTGCTTTCGCTTACTTACTCCGTGGAGATCCCCCATTTTTTTTTTGAGTTATATTAATACATAATATTAATTATTTTAACTTAAAATGTGTAATAAAAACATTTGATTTTAGTAAATTTGATTATTTTATATGTCAAAGTTTACGATTATTTAAAGATTTATCTTAACTTTTGTTCATGTTAAAATAACTTAAAGACGTGTTGATTTTTTGAAATAATTATGTTAAAAGAACTCAAAATAATATTCAATTTCTAAACATACATAAAGTGTTAAGTTATCACATTGACATAAATATAACACATAAAAATGTTACGAAAATAATAACATAGCTGTTGTATATTAATTTTACATTGAAATAATAATCAAATCTTGGTAACACAAGAAAAGTTTAACATATGGATACATGATTTTTTACTGTGTATGTATTGTATTTATATGTATGTATGTATGTATGTATGTAAATGTATGTATGTATGTATGTATGTATGTATGTGTATATGTTCATTGAATAATATAATCTTTTCTAATTTCTGCAATACCATAAAGGAATCATGAACGTTGATGAGGTCAAAGAACGATGGCAGTATTTGAAGGATTGTTATGAGAAAGACAGAAAGAAACGTAAAAACAAATTTAGATTTTATAAAGCAATGAGCTTCCTGAAGGACATTCCACCAAGGCCGTAAGTACCAATCATTCTACTATTTCCTGCCACTTTAGTATCATGCCCACTCGAAAGGCCCACAAAACATTTTCATCTTGTCCCATTCACCTGCTAATTACTTTTTATTAAGCTACTAAACAAAATTAAAACATTTTGTGCGTCTCTGGAGTGGTCATGACTTTAAACTTTTGTAGACATGTTGTATGCATTAAAAAAATTTTCTAGATGTATTGCGTCGTATATGTACAAGTTATAACGCATATTGTACAATATTATTTGATTAATTTGATTAATTTTGTTAATTAATAGAAGGAAATCGAGTACTTTACTTAAAAATGAAGGCAAACCACAGTCACCTGCTTCCACTTGCAGCAACAAAGCGAATAAAAATTCCTCAAAACGTATGTGTAATTATGAATTTATATTAAATTTTTATCACAATGAATACAAAATCATCAGAGGCAAATCATACACCTTTTATTTTTAAAAACTTAGTCGTTTCTTGCTTTGAATCAAAACCTTTGCTTCACGTTTCTTTTCAACATCCTCAAATTTAAAATTATTTATTATAATAGTATTTTTCATATTATTGCAGGAAAAAAAATTGAAGACAAAAAAGACAAAGATTATTCGGAAGAGGCTGTAAATTCTGCAGTCAACGAAGAAAAAGATGAAGAATATGATTTTGTTATAAAATTGGTTAAAGACCTTCGAGTACTTCCACCCATAGAGCGTGCCAAATTAAAAGATGAAATTTCAAGTAGAATTATAGAAGTAAAAAAAAAATTAGAATTAGACGTGTAAATCCTAATTAAATCCTAAAATATAAAAATAACTAAAAGTATTTATGCAGTTATTTTTATATTTTAGGATTTAATTAGGATTTATTCTGATATGCTTATCGAGTGTGAATGCCGCGTAATTTATTATTTTATGCATTGAGTGGCCACGTAGGTCACTCAAGTTAAATTATACATTATTTGATGTCCTGCCCACGACATTCTATACTGTTAGTCTCTTTCTACCTCTATTCTCTTATTTATGTATTTTTGTACTTTTGTGCTTTTTATCTTTTCTATCTTTCTTTTATCTTATACCTTTGTCTTCTTATTTTTATTTCTATTTTTCGTATTTATTTGTGTGGGCTTTTATGTTTCGAGTGTGAATGCCGCGTATGCTATATTGTATTTTACCCGAGTGTGAATGTTCCGCGAGACAAGCGTAAGCGCAAATTTTTATATGTGATATGCCGCACGCGGGCCCCTGGGTCAGTTTTAACTTTTGACGAACACTTATCTGTGATAGACCCAGGGGCCACAAGCTGTGATATTTTTGCCATATTTATACTCATGACCGCGACTGGGATTTAGTTCCCCAGCGCGTCTTGCGATGGCCCACTGGCGGGGGGGCCTCTTGTCCCCCGCCCATGACATTATATAAGTCCGGCGTGCGGCCATATGCCGTGCCTTTGATTTTGTACCTGTATATCTTGGGGGGCCTCGCCCATTCATTTGAATATAATCTTATTTTAATATTTGAACGGTCTTCACGATTTCCATATTCAATAATAATATAATTTTTTTTGTATTATAATAACACAATTTTATGTTTAAGCTTATGTGTTTTACAATATAATTTTATATACCGAAAATTTTATGCGCTTTTGAGTTTATTTTTCCTCGATTTTCCGAGAATATGTACATACAACGCGCGGCAGATAGACACATTAGAAAAGCAGCTTCATTTTGGGTTCATCGTCTGGCTTGTTTTTCGTATTTTTCGTACAAGAATTGTTCTTGTAATGATTCTCATGAACGCTATAATTTTTATTTTAAAATAAGAAAAACATTAGCAATAAGGATTTAGCGTATCGGACTTGTAGGTTTAAAAATCGTTACATAAAGCCTTATTTCACTGCCATTCTACTGCCCCGGAGTTCATAAAATAAATCAGCATAACTATTTTGCACTTCTGCAGCATATCGACCAGACGCATTCGGGTTGCGCACATCAGTATCTGTAAATGCGCTTCCATTGATTTAATTAACGCTGTGCTATCTTTTCCGCTGTTCCTGGAGTATACTCTTTCGGATGTAGGTACAAGTAACTCATTTTGTATCATAAAATTATGTAAAGCAGTTGTTGCTTGAACAATTTTCACAGCTGTAGCCAAAGAAGCACCGATTGGCTTTCGATAGATTCTCCACCGAGATGCGAGCAGTGCAAACGCGCTTTCAACGATACGTCGAGCTCTGCTTAAACGATAATAATTAAACACCTTTTTTCTAAAATTAAGATTCTTGCTCCAAGGAAATGTTGCATCATATATGGCGTTAATGCGAACGGAATCCGACCAAAGCAACGTTTTTTAATTTCGTCCGAAACCGAAAACGAATATTTGGTTGTGTCAAGTTCGGCCGAAATCGAAACCTTTTTCAACTTCGGCTGAAACAGAAATCCAGCCGAAACTTTGATTTTTGATCGAAACTGGCCAAAACGAAATTTTCGGTCAGACTCTAATAATAATAATAATAATAATAATAATAATAATAATAATAATAATAATAATAATAATAATAATAATAATAATAATAATAAATAACTGGCTGAGCCATTCCATTTCCTCAATACTACAAACACGAATCCGCTTGAAGTCACTAATAATAAATGGTTTTTGAATTTTTCTAATGCCGAGATTTCTTTTGAAGTTTCTTCTTTATTACAGCTTGGAGATAAATTTAGTTTACCGGTTTCTGTCAATCGGAAGAGAGCGGTACATGAATTTATTAAAGATCTCAAAAGTAATGGTAGTAAATACACCATTGACAATCAAATTAGAATACACAATGTGGCGATTCCTCAATTCCATAAGTTTTTACAAAAAAAACCACCCATCACTCCCATTGAACACAATCTCATTGATAGATATAACTCTGCCATTCAATTTCAAAAAACTAATCCGGACGTAATTTTTACAAGAGCGGATAAGGGTAATGTCACGGTGGCATTAGACAAAAATGAATATATACGAAAAGTGGAACTGTTGCTCAATGACAAAGACACCTATAAAATAGTTAAAAGAAATCCGTCTGCTAGAATAGAAAGGGAATTAAATGCTCTGATAAAGAGGTGGTTGGATCGGGAGTACATCACGAAGAAACAGCATTTTTTCTTGCATTTCAGTGATTCTACTGTGGCGATTATATCGTCAGATACTTAACCGCCGAAACGGCTCGAATCGAAAATAATTTAGAGGTAGCGAAGTAAATAGGAAAAGACGTTAAGCGGGAACGTACAGGCAAGACATAAACAAGAAGTAATAACATGAAACTGAGCAAATATGACGAGCGACTCCTCGAAGGACACGAAGTCCGGAGAGGAGAGAACGACCGTGAGATTTCGGGGACAGAAAGGTAGGCATTCGGCGTCGTGACTCGCTAACATACGGACGTAATCGCGAAACTGTACATACGTTGAACTTGTGGGATTAAAGACTATGTTAAGATACGAACTCGAATAAGTTACTCAACCTAACATCCACGGCCTATCTCTAAACTACTCTTCCTAAAGCCTACGGTCTTCTAAAGATACATAAAAAGAACGTTCTTTTCAGAATAATTGTTTCTTCGGTTAATACGGCGTTGTAAAATTTGGCATCCTTTTTACAAAAAATACTGGTTGACAGCTTGCCTAAACCAAAGAGTCACGTCAATAACAGCTTCGAAATGTGTACAGACCTATCGAAAATTAGGATGCAAGATTCTGAGATTTTGATCTCATTGGACGCTGTATCGCTATTTACTAATGTTCCATCAGAATTAGTTATGGAGGGCAAAAAAAGAAAAGGTGGAAGGTTATTAAAACAAAAACTAGATTATCACGGGTGGAGTTTATGAATGCCGTTGAATTTGTGTTGGCTTCCACTTTTTTCACGTTTAACGGTGTCATTTACAAACAGACCTTTGGATTTCCAATGGGCTCCCCCTTGCCTCCAACAGTAGCCGACATTGTCATGGAAGATTTGGAGGAAAGGGTTATGGGCGCATTGGATTTTCACTTGTCGTTCTATAGGCGATATGTGGATGACATCGTCATAAAAATTCATAGAGATAAAGTCATCGAGGTGTTGGAACATTTTAATAGTTACCACGATAGGCTTAAATTAATTCACAATAGAGTTCGAAGACAAGGGCCGTTTTAGCTTTTTGGATCTGATGCTTATAACAGAAAATGACACCATCATAACAGATTGGTTTCATAAAGAGACCTTTTCGGGCAGATTACTGAGTTTCTTTTTCAATCATCCACTCCAACATAAAATTGGAACAATTTATAGCCTAGTCGACAGGGCTATTTTATTGTCACACCCGAGGTTCTTTAAAAAAAATTTAATTTTTATCATTAATGTTTTACTAAGTAATGGATATCCCATTGATTTAATATTCTCTCGAATTAATATGAGACTGAGGAAATTAAAATTAACAAATAATAATAATAGAGATAATGATGCTGTAGGTTTACAATTTACAAAAAAGTAAAAGTTTTATCGCCATTCCATATTTAAATTCTATTTCTAAAACTATAGCCTCAGCAGTAGATAAATCAGAAAATTTGGTGGGATATCGCATTTTGAACAAACTCAACAGCATTATTAAGGTTCACAAAAATAGGAACGCCCTTCTCACTAACACTGATGTAATTTATAAGATCGATTGCAAAAATTGTGATGCTTCTTATGTCGGCCAGACAAAGAGGCAACTCCAAACGAGATTAAAGGAGCATAAAAGCAATATTAGATTAGATAAAACAAAACATACGGTTGTTTCTGAACATAGCGTGAGATTCGATCATACATTTGATTGGGACAATGCTCGCATTTTGGAAATCAAACATAATTATAAAAAAAGATTAACGGCCGAGATGATACATATAAAAGAACAGGCAAACGGCATAAATTTAAACAAGGACACTGAGTTATTGAACGATGCCTATTTTGATGTTCTGAAAGTCTTATCTCATATTAAATAATAACAATAAGTTTCCGTGCTCTTTCGAAGCGAGCATTGCCTCAGCCGTATGTAATCTCTCGCGGTGATCACATGTACTGTGAGACGATGGAAAGAAGTCTCCGTAACCTTTGCTGTACCGACTTCTTATGTGAGTGTTATACTTGACAAATTTTTACTTAATCAATTCGCGTCCCTTATCGTTATTTTATACTGTGTTCAGTTACCATTAAGACGGTCGGGTAACATAAACCCAATCAGCAGACAATGTTTTTTAAATGTGTTTTTAATATTTATTTTTTATTAATTATACATTTATACAATCCATTGTAAAAATAATATTTATTTGATGTTTATTAAATATTTATTTTACATTGATTATTTATTTGAAGTAATGATTTAGAAAAAATATTTATTAAACGTTTATTTAACGTTTATTTAATATTTCTTTTACATTAATAATTTATTTGCAATAATGATTTAAAAAAACATTTATTTAACATTTATTCGATATTAATTTAATATTTATTTTACATTACTTATTCATTTGCAATAATGATTTTAAAAAACATTTATTTAATATTTATTTGACATTAATTTAATAATTATTTTACATTAGGGGAGACCGGGGCTAAACCGCTAGTTTTTTTTCGGTGCCGATTTTTAACAACAAAATAAATAATTTTAGTTAAATGTGGTATACCATTGTAAAGAGTAAACCTTTAGCTACAAAATTTATGTAGGAAATTTTTATCTATGTTGCTTTGTTTAACCGGTATAGAGCAAAAACAACAACGGTGCAAAAATTGAAATTTCAAAAATGCCGGGGTTGAACCGCCACATTGTATTTTCAATACATATACGTACATCTAATCCTGAAAAATGATAGGATACATTTTAATAATTGTTTTTTAAAAGAAAAATATAAAAATTTATTAAAATTTTGTATGCGAAACATTTTTTTTACTTATTCCACGAAACAATTTGGGCACGTAAATACAGATCCTGACAAGTAGGGCACGCATGTGTTGTGTGCCCTACACTCGCACGCAATGCACTGTTTCTCATGTGCTCTGTTCATTGTCAACTTCTCTGAGCACACGCAGCACGTATTATCGAAGTCTTCAGAATCACTGGCGGATAAGCCCCAAACATAAGTTTCAGGTTTGATCGCCCACGAAATATTAGACATCAACGATAATGAAAAAACTACACTGGATTCGTGTTCAGCATGCATTACTCTTTATAATCACGTACCTCGAGATTTGGAGAGCAAATATTATTGCAGATATTACAATATTTCCACGCGCAGAAAATTTCACTTTTACCTTCCGAAAACACGTTTGCCCTCGTAAAAATCATAATACGGCAGGTAACCTGCCGAAACTCCGTTGGTCACATGGGTACCATAAGCAGCGTTTACAATGTTAATAGCGCACAATATACAGGTTCCGAGATATTTGATTTGGCGGATCAACCCCGCTAGCGGTTCAGCCCCGGTCTCCCCTACTCATTTATTTACAATAATGATTTGAAAAAATATTAATTTAATATTTATTCAACATTAATTTAATATTTATTTTACATTACTTATTCACTTGCAATAATAATTTGAAAAAACATTTATTTAACATTTATTAGATATTAATTTAATATTTATTTCACATTACTTATTCATTTACAATAATAATTTAAAAAAACATTTATTTAATATTTATTTGACATTAATTTAATAATTATTTTACATTACTCATTTATTTGCAATAATGATTTGAAAAAACATTTATTTAATATTTATTCGACATTAATTTAATATTAATTTTACATTACTTATTCACTTGCAATAATAATTTGAAAAAACATTTACTTAATATTTATTCGACATCCCGGGTGAATTTCGTAATGAGCCGGCACTTTCTGACATTCACCGGACATTAAGAAATATTATATCATATATCCAATTCAAAATTTTATTACTCTTTTTAAACTAAATTTGTTTCTTAAGATGATTTTTGAAAAATTATATATTTGCGCTGGTTATAACATATATAAACTATATATGTATAACACTTCATTAAATTAAGAAGTAGTCTACCACGTAAGGCAGTTGTGGCTCACGATCCAGAGGTCCCGAGTTCGAATTCCACCAAGGTAAGTGTTTTTTTCAGATTTTTCAGATACGAGAAAATATTTATAATCATAGACTGCATCTTAAGAAACAAAGTTAAAAAATAATAATAAAATTTCGAAATAAATAATTTTTTTTGTCGTTAAAATAAATGTTTTTAAACACTAAAAAAAATGTCTTTTTAAACGTTAAACGTTAAAATAAATGTTTTTTTAATTAAAAAAAGCAAACTTAACCCATTTTTAACATTTTTAAAAATGTTTTTAAAAATGTTTTCCAAATGTTTTTAAAAATATTTTTAAAAACATTTCTTTGCTGATTGGGAAAAGATTCGCGTATGCAGGGACATCACGGACGTTCGCGTCGTTCTTGCAGCGGAGGAGACGACCGAGATCATACATTTGACGAACATCTGAGGTTTTGACATTTACATTGCGACGGTTGCGAATTCTCAGTCCTTTTAGTATGATTTGATACGTTAAATTCTAAGGAGCGATTAAGGATGTTTTATATAGTTAGGCAAAATGTAACGAAGTTGATGAAAATTTAATATCATATTCTGTATACTCTTTCAAAGTTCAGGGCCAAATTTCAAATCGATTCACAATTTAGATAAAAAGTTATCAATTCTTGAAAATCCGTTTTACAAAGGGTTTTACAGAAAAAAGTGTAAACATTAAAAAATGTAACCAATATAATAATATTTTACACACAAGCAGATCATCAACAAACAAAAATATAGCAACAAAATTTGAAACGATTTACAATTTTTTTTAAAAATTTTTTTTTGAAAAAAATAGTAGTAACAGTTATTTACATTCACTAAATCTACGTCTTTTACATTCTATTAGATGTTCCGTAACTATTTATGTACATTTTTTTGTCGTTGGATCCCTAGAGAATTAATATCAGAGTTTTTAATATTTCCTGCATACTTTTGGTTGGGACTGTACCTATAAAACATCCTTAAGTGAATTATGCGGCTTGTTCTGAAGAAGGCCAAGTAAAGCCGAAACGTTAACGTTATTGTTTTTATATTGTGAACACATTTGTTGTCTAAGTGATTTTAATAAATATACACCTATTAATAGCTCGTAATTGGCCGTTTCTATTATTTAGCTTTAATAAATAACTTACATCAATGTCTACATATTTACCATCCACCCCCCAATACAGTGTGGATAATTCCACAGAGTCTCAAATTCTGTGGCTACTTTACGCCAGTTGTCTGCCGTTGGGTGTAAAAATACTTTTTCTTTTAATTCTTCCCAAATGACCTGGCATGTTTCGGAAATAATTGTCGAAACCGTATTGTTCCCTACACGGAACACGTATAACACAGATGCCATGCTGTCGCCGCTGGCTAAATAACGTATATAATAGCGTTATTTAAAACGAGTACGTAGTGAGATTAGGTCTCGAATTACGTACTGTTTTGTTATTCTTGACTCAACAATTTGTAAAAGTTTTTCAAATAAAACTGGTGAGATTCGTAAGAAATTAAAATACTTTGGATCATTTAAATGTACACTGAGAAAAAAATCCAGGCTTTTTCCAATCGAAATAATCGGATAATCCCTACAAAAATTAACAGACGGATATTTCCGATCTTTTCGATCAAAAAAGAAAGCTGATCAGATCGAAATTATATCCGACCAAAGACATCCGTTCCAGAATTCCGATTAAAGAACATTCGATCCAAAAATTACGATTGAAAAACATCCGATCCAAAAAATCCGTTTGTTAATTTATAGACGGATGATCCAATTATATCTTATCCGATTATATTTTATCCCGAATATGGCTGATGACAAAGAACTTGACGTCTGTTGTATCATAGTCGTGGATGTAAGAAGCAAGGCAAAAAAAAACGTAAGTTGTTATAGGCTGTGGCAGTCAGCTGTCCGCCACGAGCGAACTTGAGAACGCTGGAGAAACCCTGCCGAGCTGCCCTAGATATAGGGGTCGATGTTGAATCTTAATTACGCGAAAGGATACCGGCGATGCGCCGCGTAGCCGAATCCTCTCGCCGCGCGAGCCCGCGTTGCTGCCCGCGCCTTCCGTCGTACAGCCAGCGTTGTAATCGGATAAAATGTTCAGCTCACTGTGACATCATCGGATAACTTTTCATTGAATGTCACTCAATTTCACAGAATATTAAGCTTTTTCGGATAAAATAGTTTGTTTTTTTCCGATAAAATCAATGTCAGATATTAATCCGACGAAATTTGAACGACCAAATAAACGGCGACTCATTTTACATTTTATTGGATAAAGGCGTGTATTACTTCGTCGGACAGCTCCAAATCCGTTTGAAATAGATCGGATAGAGTAGTTAAACGCTTTTTTCTGATTAAAGTTGCTGGACATTTTTCTCAGTGATATGTACTTGGTTAATTGCATTGATCTTACGTCTATTTTTGAACAAAGTCAATTTTAGACACCTATTTTTTCCAAAATTTACATATATATTTTGGTTTGTTATGTACTTGGCGTATTTTTTTTCTTTTGTAAAGATAAGGCAATCTAATAAATTTTGTCTTCCGCTTTTCCGCGCTTCACGTACTGTCACCCTGATTGCTTTGAAGTTGGCCGGACAACTTCAACGTATCGAACTTTTATTAATTGGAATCGATTAATGGTCGTTTGGTGGTCTTTGGTAGTCTAGTCCGATCGTTTGGTGGTTAGTCGTTTTCCTGTAAAATAAAAATAAAATTTCCGGTGCGAAGTTAGCCAGACAATTTTTAATTTTCAACCAATTTAACTTTATTATAACTCATTCGACGCGGAATCATTTAGTGGTCACGAATATCATCATTAAAACGTTTGGTGGTCAACCGTTTTTCAAGAAAATAGAAAAAACCGTATGCGCATAATGCCGGACGTACCACTCTGTGCCATTAGTCTGAAAAATGATATTTATCACTCAAATTAACTTTGATAGGGCTCATTCGACGCGGAATCGTTTGGTGGTCACGAATATCGTCAATTTGGGTAATAAATACAATTTTTCCGATTAATGGCACAGAGTGGTACGTCCGGCATTATGCGCATACGGTTTTTTCTATTTTCTGGAAAAACGATTGACAACCAAACGTTTTAATAATGATATTCGTGACCACCAAACGATTCCGCGTCGAATGAGCTATAATAAAGTTAAATTGGTTGAAAATTAAAAATTGTCCGGCTAACTTTACATCGAAAATTTCATTTTTATTTTACAGGAAAACGACTAACCACCAAACGATCAGATTAGACTACCAAAGACCACCAAACGACCACCATACCCGCGAAAAACGATCTAATATGAATCTAACTAAAATCATATTAAATCATATTAAATTTGGGTAAAATTTAAATTAAACCTAAATTTTATACTAAAATTATATTTGTTTAAATACAGTTTTAATTTGCACTTATTAAAATCAGTTATGTAGATTAAATATGATCCACAATAAAATAGGGCTTTAATTTAAATTTAATTAGATCATTTATGTGGATCATATAACACTTCGAATCAAATATGGTTTTAATTTGTATTTAATAAGATAACTTATGTGGATTATATATGATCCAGAACCATACATGATGCAGAATATTTATAAATAAGACTTTAATAAAAAGTTAATGTGTTCTGTATGCGACTTTTACTCGATTCAATTGCGGCTTTAACCCGGTTCTAATTTGATTCTTATTAAAACGTATTTTTGTTTAAATAATATTTGCGGTAAAATTTGTTTCCTTATTTGTCGAACTTAACATGTAAATATTTGATTCAAATTAAAAAGTTAGACTAATGTTGAATATTAATTTGATTTTGGAAAAATTATGAAAAGTTAATAATTGGAAAATTAAGTATAGATTAAATTTCATATTTTATAGACTTTTATTACAATACAGTTAGTATATGTTGTCATTAATTTTTTGTTGAAGATTTTTACAAAAAGATAATTATACGGTATACAAAATAATTTGAGTAACTATAACAAGCTGTGGATTCTGTCATAATCAGCTACGTCTATGTTAACAAAATATAAATTTGAAATAATTGGAGCATTTTGAGCAATTCAAATAAGTTGGACAGAATAATACAAAAGATCTGGGAATGAACCAGCAGTGTATTTCAGTCCGCTATAGATTGTATATCTTTCTTAAATAAAAGTTTTATTTTTAGATTTTACTGGATTTTTTAATTGAATTATCGTATATGAAATGATATAGTCATATAAGATTATATATGATCAGATCAGAACTTCGACCAAAAACAGCATCTCATTACTTGTGTTATTTTAAATTTTCCTTTTTTTCTAATTTTGCATAAGACACAATCTTTTTTAATTGACATATTAATTTTTATTGAATATTTTCGTAAACAGTAAAATTTTACTTGTAATAATTCGTGAAAAAAAACTATTATATAATATATATTATAGTTCTTACAAATAAATATATTAATCGTATTATTTTGCAAATATAGCTTATATAATTTAAACTGAAAATTATATAATCATATATGAACTTATATAGTCATATAAGATTATATATGATCATATATGAACCTAATAGTCACATAAGATTATATATAATCAGATCAGATATTGCATCTCAAAGTATCCGATAGATGGCATTCGATGTGATCTGTTTCTCGTAATTAAAATTTGACAAAGAGTGTTATCAAAAAGACGTCTCGCGCTATTCTCGCGCGACGCTGTCTCGGAGCGACACAATTTTTGTATCAGTTATATCGTGAAGTCCACTCTTACAATAAAGTGGCACGCTTAAAAAATATTATAACCCTCTATAATTACAACCATTAAGACCAAATAAGATTGAGTTACAGCCATATATAAATATTATTTGGATCTTATTAGAATTTTATATAATCTGGTTTAAATTTAAATTTAAATTGGTTTAAATTTAATTATATTTGACTTCTGTCCGCAATACTGGTACGTTATGTTGTCTGCAACATGTCAGCAACATGACAGCAATGTATAATTCGTCGTTCCATCTTGAGCATCATGATGCAAACATGATGGCAACAACACATATGTAAAGATTTCCATCCGTTATTGCGTATATGTCTTCAAGCTATGAAGTTTTTTAATTGTAAGTCGTTGCTAACATAGTGTTGACAATATGAAATTGTCATACGTTTCTAAAGAATGTGCGAATGTTGGATCCGATAGATGGCCATCCGTCAGGATCTGTTTCTCGTATTTAAAATATGACGAACGATAGTATATATATGAACGACGGAACTGCACAACTTGTATCAGTTGTATCATGGAGTCCACTTTTATAATAAAGTGTCCCAGCAAACGAAAAAGGATTAAAAGATATTAAAATTTTTTAATACCTTTGAATCCCTTTTTTGGCGGAATTAGATGAAATTAGATGGGATTCGAAATGAGATGGTCCAATCCCATGGAATCCAAAAATCCTAGGCAGCCGAGCGTCGTGATTGGCCGAGCCTGTGCCTAGGCGACCGAGCGCCGTGATTGGCGGACAGCGATCCGTGCTATGCGGATGGCTAGCCCTGGTGAGGCGATTAAGGGGATCCTGGAGTGACAGCGACACTGGCATAATCGGTCTAAGCAATATCTTTGAATTGGCTGAACAGAATGGAAAATCCTTTTACACGATTGAAGTACGCACAAAAATGTAGAGGGCTGTACATCATTTTTTCTGATAAACTAAAAAAAAATTTATTTTTATAAATATTGTCCTAACCTGATGACAATATTTACTTTATACAAAAATTCTGCAGTTTTTTTATAGAAAATAGTGATACAGCCCTCTACAAAAAACTGTCAGGAATAATATCGTGCAATTAGAAGTAAGATTTGAAACCTAAAAAAAAAGATATTACTTAGACCAGTGGAAGATGCAAGGTTAGGTGCTCTGTATGTATGTGTAAGAATCGGTGAGCACTTCTTTATCGACGCTGATCGAGTTCGCCTGCGCTTTGTATGTATGTGTAAGAATCGGTGAGCACTTCTTTATCGACGCTGATCGAGTTCGCCTACGGCTCCAGCATCCCCTTAATTCCGTAAGAGCGGCTCGCGCTGTATAGGCGCCGAGGAGGCGATCAACGCCGTAGGCGACTTGCGCCGAAGATGCGTAGCGTCTGAGCGCTCTTGCCTTCGACGACTGGCGCCGGAAAAGAAAAGAATTACTGAGAATTACTTAATTGTGGTCCCGTCGGGGACCTCCTTATATACTGGACGGTGCGGAATTTTGAACTCGAGAAGGTGCCGTGACGATGCGACGCCTAGCGGCATCGATGCGAACTGCCGGTAATGCAGGAATTCGATATATACATATTGATTTCCAAATTTGTTATTCAATGGTATTTATTTCATTGTCGAAATAGTCGGAATTCAATGGAGTTCAACACGGACACTTTTCAATCCCTATCCTGGCATTCAATGGTATTCATTTTATTGTCAGAATAGACGAAATTCAATGGAATTCAATACGGAAATTTTTAATTCTTAGTTTGGCATTCAATGGTATTCATTTCGTTAACGGAATCAATAGTATTCAATGGAATTCATGACGAAACTTTCCAATCCCTAACCTGGCATACATTTCGTTACGTTTTTGTGTCGGAATTGAATGGGATTCAAAAAAGACAAATTCTTTCCAAAATAAGGAATTCCATGATATTGAAACTATTTCAATCCTTTTTTTGGACAAAATGGAATTCGGAAAGTCCTTAATTGAATTCCTGGCAATCCCGTTTTAATTCTTTTCAATCTTTTTTCGTTTGCTGGGGTAGCATACTTTTAGAATGATGTAACCTTATATTAATGGTACCTTTATTTTTGAAGACTGATAATAATTAAATAAACACAAAACATAAAATATATATATTTTATAACAAATCTGGTTTCTTAATTAATTATAATTTTGCATATGATTTTTACAATCCTCTTATTAAAACGTCATTAAAAAGGTCATGTCATTCCTGTCATTTTTAAGTCATTATTACATGATTATAAAAAAATAATTGACATAACGATTGACCATAAACTGACGTAAAAATCACGTGACGCTGCTGCCTGCACGGAGAGAAAAATCTTACCACTGTGGTATGAGCGCCTTCTATGCATAAAAAACAGTAGCGCTGCCTTGCATCAAACGCATAAATTTGTCCGTTTAAGGCAAGGATAATATCCTACTTCACAGGGACAGCGTTTCGTGTCCGATAAGCAATAACTTCATACAGATATCGTATGAAAACGGTTATACCACATGCGCGGTTGGTAAGAACTGCAACTTCCCGAGCATGTCGTTAACAGCATACACGCATGAAGATTTCACTAATATAGTAGGGATATCTCTCGTACTCGAAACGCGTTATTTCTTACTATAGGAGTATATATGATTTTTGCTAGTGACGTATGCGGAGAGGTTATGCGTTATAAGCATGACTTTCCATGCCACAGAGGTAAGATTTTTCTCTCCGTATGGGAAGTTGCTCTCAAAATGCATTGAATATGCTGTTAATCGTGGACGACAACGAGTTGTCGTCAAGTTGCTGTCATAAATCAACTCTTCGCGGATAACAAATCCGTGTGAACATGTTGCTCTCAATTTGCCGTAAATAGAATTAGAATTCATATGAGTTCAACCAGACAAGCACTATGCTGTCTCACCTTGTCCCTAGTTTGTCAAAATTAGTTGCATTAACGATTGTTGGCAACATGACAGCAAACTCACAGCATTTGGCTATCTGGGTCCTTGTTTAACATTTGACAAACAACAAGGATGAAATGATTCCATGAACGTTGCGAGCATATGTGGAACGTACCCTAAAAATCCTATAGCATATGTTACGTGTACTAAAGCCCTAATAACTTGCGGAACTTGCGCAAGCGTAACTTACGTCGACCAATCACAATGGCTACATCCAGAAGCACGATCGCTCATTGAGCGCTCATTGAGCGCTCACAGGTAGCCGCTCAGTGAGCATTTTTGATGTACTGGACATATGCTCACAACAGTTCACTATAATCATTTATGTGACGTATAAGTTATAGATATTTATTTGCATTTACAATAGACATCTATGTCTCTAAAGATCTGCGTAATTATTAATTTCTATCTTTACTATCTGCCATCTGTAAAAATATACAAATGCTTTATCTAAGGGCCATTCTACAATACGTCGCAAACGATGGCAACTGCTAATTGAAAAATGTTATTTCCGATTGCGCTTGTCAATTGCGGTTGTCAAAAGAGAGTTGACGAATTTTTAATTTTTTTGGCGACAGTAACTCGCAATCGGCAATCAGAAATAACACTTTTCAACTAACAGTTGCCATCGTTTGCAACGTATTATAGAATGGCTCTAAGTGTTATTAGCTAGAGTGTAAAGATGTATTTTATATTTTGCATGTTACATAATTATTAAAATTTGTAATTTTGTATAAATATAATTTTCTCTCTTTTGCAGTATAAGCATATTATGTTTTTGTGCCGAGTGTATTAAGGTGTTTTCTTTACTAAAAATTAATAATTACATAAGAAATAAATTGTTTAAAAAAATATAATTACCAGAAAAGTGCGATATAAAAATTGAAAGTATGATAAAGAATAGATCACACGCACACACGCACGCACGCACGCACGGACACACACACACACACACACACAACTTTGTAGATTAGATTATTTCAAAAATATGTACAAAAAATGTGTACATATAAATAATGTTTAACTAATTAATATGTTAATTGTTTGATTATTTGCAAACAAGAATAACTTAACTTTCCAACTAAAAAATAAAAATTAACAACAGCACAAGAATTATATTAGTTACTAACTTTTAGGGATATTAAATTGGCGCGAAGAATGAAGAGAGAGCGATAGAAAACTACGCTCACGAAAGTGGCGAGTGCTCACCGTGTGCAGGTCAGAGAGTGTTTGTATCCAGTAGATAGATCTAGGGGATATACTGAGCGCTCAATGAGCGCTCAGTGAGCGGTCGTACTTCTGGATGCAGCCAATGTCTCATTTCAGTATCAGCCTAGTTATTTTACGCTCTTTACACAGAAAAAAAAAATATTCTTGATTTGAAAATATCTTTAGTTTCAACCCGGTTTCAACGTTGGAAAAGTTGGAAATCTTGAAATGAGATTATATTGCGTTAAACGAAGAAAATTTTCTTGAATGAAGACATTATATAGTTCAACCAAGAAAATAAATGTTGAAATAAAAAGTTGATATTCTTATAAGAAGATTATAGTAATCTTGCGTATATATGAAACATTACTATAATCTTCTTATAAGAATATCAACTTTTTATTTCAACATTTATTTTCTTGGTTGAACTATATAATGTCTTCATTCAAGAAAATTTTCTTCGTTTAACGCAATATAATCTTATTTCAAGATTTCCAACTTTTCAAACGTTGAAACTAAAGATATTTTCAAATCAAGAATATTTTTTTTTCTGTGTACGCGCTATCAAGAGACACGGTAGTGTCTCGCGCCAAGTACACGCGGAGCGAGACCGACCGTGACTCTTTTACGCGACGCGACGGGTTGCGAGTACTCGAGATGTTGAGATCTCGATATTGTCGTTACGCCGAATCCAATATTTGACGGAAGAAACGCTGATGTATGTATGTGTAGAAATAATTGCGTGTTCAATATCGTTCGAGATCAAAGCATATGGAATGATACAAAGGAGGGCATTGTCATACACATCTAAAAATTTTTAATACAAAGCAATAATAAAAGATAATATTTTTCCTCGCGTTTATTTTTTTAACGATAATAATAACTTTACTGCAGCCAAAAATAAGTCAATGCGATTTAATCTATTCAAAAATATCAATTTAATATAGCAACGAGTGAATATGTGGTCTCTGGAAGTTTATTCTCTCAAAACAATTAGAAATGTTTCGCAATTTCGGTTACTCATATTCGCGCTTCTGATTGCTTACGCGGTTACGCGTTACGCGGAAAATACGTGCTATGGGACGCCAGCCTAAAAAATATCAGTACGGACAATCCTTCGTTTTTGACTGAGCCGCGTAGACTTGCTTGCGCATCTTAAGCGGCTATGTTTTTGAAAATCACCAATCTCGTTTAAAGCAATGACCCTATAGTATCTCCGCTCATAGCAATAGAAAAAGATAACCAAACTTAATAAGGGGAGAAACCAGAGTAACAGCTTTAAAAAAGGCTATTTTTAAAGATTTTTTCTGACAAATAATTTTTTTTTTTTCCAAATTACTTTATTAACATCACAAAGTACAAAATTTGAACTTTTTGTGAAAAAATACTAATATTTATAGCTATAATAACCATGAATAGTGTAAGCCGTCTAAAAGAAATTGTCATATAGTTACTTCAAAGCAAAATTTCAAAATGTATTTGTTAAAAATTTACTTATTAGTTATGAATACGCTCAGTTTAAAAAAATCGTGTTTTGAGAAAAACCTATTTAAAGTTTTAAAACGAATTATTTATACAGAATTGTCTCGGGGGGGGGGGGGGGGGGGGAGTGTAAGGCCCCGATTGCGAGTTGGTCTAAATATTGCTCGAAGGATCATCAGAGGAGGTGTGTGGCGTCTCCTCGACGCGAAATTGAAGTGAAATAAACAAAAGCGACTCACCTTTCGGTCGGCCGTCATCTCCTGGAGGGATTCGTCCGTCGTTACACAGAAAAAAAAATATTCTTGATTTGAAAATATCTTTAGTTTCAACCCGGTTTCAACGTTGGAAAAGTTGGAAATCTTGAAATGAGATTATATTGCGTTAAACAAAGAAAATTTTCTTGAATGAAGTCATTATATAGTTCAACCAAGAAAATAAATGTTGAAATAAAAAGTTGATATTCTTATAAGAAGATGTAGATTGTTTCATATATACGCAAGATTACTATAATCTTCTTATAAGAATATCAACTTTTTATTTCAACATTTATTTTCTTGGTTGAACTATATAATGACTTCATTCAAGAAAATTTTCTTTGTTTAACGCAATGTAATCTCATTTCAAGATTTCCAACTTTTCAAACGTTGAAACTAAAGATATTTTCAAATCAAGAATATTTTTTTTTCTGTGTAGGTAGGCGTAAGCAGCAAGCAGGCTAGACCGAGCAAGCAGGCAGACAAGCAGAGCAAGCAGGCAGAAGGAAACAGAGTAAAGCAGGCAGAAGCGGCAAGGCAGCAAGGCAGACGAGATTGCACTCTCGGAGAAGCAAGCCTTATTCAGCCTTCCGTAGGTTCAAAACGTGCACGGGTGGATGTGCACGCCGAGACCGTTTAGCGATGAGTGAGCTCGCGGTCCTGTAATGTGCCGCGAGCGAGCAATTTGTTCTTCCTCTTATGACGGGTGCCCTCGAAGGGTGTGCGAGGGGAGCACCGATTGGTGAGTCGCGAAAATATCGATACCGATCCGAGCGATCTGCCGACGTTTCGCGCGAGTCACCGAAAATATGGTAATGTACCGATAATACTAATACTAACGAAGGTAACTGATTAATATTAACACTAATACTAATAATGACAAAACTATTTACAAAGGCGAACGCCAAACAAGAATAAATCACTTTTACTTCGCCAGTCAAATAAATAATAAACAACAATGGGAATATTGATCGACTCTACTGGCCATTATAATCGGCAAGACCACGATTTGGTTCGATTATCGTCAAGACGCTCTTTTAACCAATTGATGTAATCTTTGATACTTATATAAAAGCATCTCATTTAAATAATTAAATTTATTGCGAAAAATATTACCTCAGCCAGGGTGATTTATTTAAATAAGATGCTTATATGTAAGTATCAAAGATTACATCAATTTATATTGGTTAAAAGAGCGTCTTGACGATAATAATCGTACCAAATCGTGGTCGTATTGTCTTGGCGATTATACTTAATGGCCAGTAGAGTCGATCAATATTCCCATTTTATGTTATAACGTTGGAATTTTTTAACTTTACCATAGCGCATCTACTCCAGGACCATAAAATAAGTCTTCCAAATTATATTCAGCATCCTTCTGTGCATTTAAAGTTGTCTCCATTAAAGTATAGCGTCACGCGTCGCTGCTTTTGCTTTTCGTTCAATAGCGTAAATACGGAGCGCGTTCTGCTTGTTCGGCTGCTTGTTGTCCAAATTTTACCTTTAGAATACTTTCTAATACTTTCAATAATCCAGTGTACACCCTTCGTTACTGGACTAAAGCTAAATAAGACGTCAGTTCAGCGTTTTTAGCTTCGCTTGAAGTGTTTATCGGAGCATATTTTCAAACGAGAGCGTTAAAACTCATTATTTTGAGTGAAACCAATAAGTATCTTTTTAATAGTGAAACACAATAAATAGCCCCGTGCGACTGTTCGAGTAAACCGCGGGGAAGGAGCTCAGATTGGAGTGCAGCTACTTTAACAACATTATAGATAAATAAATAAATAAATGTTGTATATAAAGACACTCCGAACAATTGTGAGCGGCCAGTTTTCGAGGGTTGAGCAATAAATCTCAGTGCGTCTGTAGTCTGCATGTAGCTCCCTTGTTCTTCCAAATTTCACTAAAATACTTTATACGGGCACATTTTTATGACTCAAAACGTTAGGAAAATACAAAAAACATTTTACACTGGTTTCTCCCCTTAATAAGCGTTACCGTCACGCTGCTGCTTTGTGTTATAACTTTGTCTTGCTTTCTTTATCCAAGCAAAATAATATATCGGATGTGTGCTATTACCATATTATTATCATTTTATTATTTATTATACAATTTGTAAAAATTAAAAAGATTTACTAGTGGCGGTTGTTTCTAATACTATATATTGATACGGTACTTGTCGCCCAAAGACATAGCGGACTCTGAAAAGTCAGCTAAAAAAGATCAAAGGTGCCGACGTACTTTGTCCCTGTTGTATATCCTTATATTATATTATACTGTGACCGCGAGCGCCGTGAGAAGTAGTACCGTCTACGCTGCGCCGGCAGTGGATGCATCCAGGGGCTCGATTCTTGAATTCATTTCGGAAAAGAAACGTAGATAAATAGATAGAGTCGCTCGCTCTTTCGTTCGTTACTGCTTTCGCGCGAATCGATATCTCTATGGTTAAAGTTGCTCGCTCTCTCGTTCGTTGCTGTGTCCGCGCGAATCGATTTCCCTTTTAATCTTCTTGTAAATATTGTAAATAGTTAATAAACCTTTGTCCGTCAACTCTTTATTGTCTCATTGCAATTCGCGGTTTGTGCCTTCTCTCGCGTGCTCGGTCCGTCCTCGCAAAATAAAGTATTCTCTGTTTAAAAAAAAAAACGTAATATTAGTCGTTTATGCCTCTCAATACTCAAAATAGCTGCTATATTTTCAAACATTTTTTGTTAATAATTTTTTAACGAATAACGACCGCCGGCTAAAAACTTCTGAAGGTCACTCAGAAGAGTGACCTTGACAACATATGTCAAGGTCAAGGTCATCGGAGGGTGGTCCGTATTACTACATAATTACCCAATCACTGTTTTTACAATCAGCGTTTTCATATCGTTAACGATGTAGCTCTTTTGTTTCATCTTTCTAATTTCAAAAATAATACTGGTCTCTGTCAGCATTGTAATGCAATAACTTGGCTTCTTCAATTCTGTTCTTAGAAACTTCTCTTCGAAACTTAGTAGCTTCGGTCTTCGATTCTTATAATTTGATATGTTTGGTGATGCTCCACACAATTCAGTAACAGCTCACATTTTTCAGTATATCCATACTGAATTAATTATTTCTTGCTGAAATGATTATGCAGAACAATTAAAACTTGACGACATAGTGTAAAAATATTTTAAAAAGAGACCCACAAAGAAACGTACTGGCGTATGATTCCTTTACCAGTGATGTCCAATCTTTACCAATCTTTACCAATCATTATCTTTTGTATTAGGATTAAATCTATTAACTAAGTAAATCCATGATATCTTGCGTGGATGAATTAGGTTTGTTCGTATTGGTTTGCATATTAGTGGGCGACAAAAGAGGTTGCAAAGTTCCAGGAAAGTTTAAGTTTGGTTTAACTTCTGGTTGTGCTGCAAAATTTACATTATTCTGGGGAATGATAGAGTTCCACATCAAGGTAGATTGTAGCGAGTTCCAGTTCATGGGCGCGTTTATTCCATTGGAATTCCAATTCATTGGCCTATTCAATGTTGTTTGCGAATTAAGCGTTAGAAATGTTAAAAATTGCGATTGCGTTAGACCAATGTCGTTATATTTATATGCATTTTTAGTAGCCGAGTAATCCGGTTGTGACATGGTCGATCTTGACATAGACAGATTTAATTCGTCTAGATTGTTTTTTAACAAAGTCGCAGTCCTTTGGCTGTGACTTTACAGGTTGTGGCGCAGCTTTAGGAGTCAACATAGATTGAGACTGCAATCTTTGATGTGTTTCTTGCTGTTGAATTAATCTGAAAAGAAATCAATGTAAATACTTACAATGAAAATAAAATGTGTATTTTTTACTTTTGTACACGTGTAGAAATATTAGAAATACATTTTTACTTTGAATATTTAATTAATATAATATTTCTTGTAATTTTATTTGTAATAATAATATTAATAGAATTATATCATAGTATTTAATATAATATAATATAATATAAAATATATGTATATGATAAAACTGTAAATGGGCAAATCTATTCAAGAATTGTCAAGGCATTCCACATAGCACGCATGTCTAAAAAAACGTCTTGACGATGTCTTTTAGACATGAGTATTATCTGGGATTAGGCACATACATTTGAACAATAACAATTTTAAAGCAGTTTCTATCATTCAAATAAAACGCGTTTGCAAAATCAACAACATGGCATATAGTTGCCACAAAGTTCAAAGACACTGACACAAACAAATATATCTACTGTTCTTACTTTTACTGTGCTGTGCTAAGTCAACTGAAAAATTATTTGTTCTGCCCGTCCCGCAGGCAGGACTGATCTGCACAATCATTTGGACTTAACGAATTTATGGATTCAAGTTTAACACTGCGGACACTGCTTACACACATTGATACATTAAACACTTATTTCACTCACACAACACACATTTCCGATTTCGCATCTCGTAATTCACATCTGATTAGTATTGCATCATCCGACATTTATGTTTTCGTAATATATACATAATACGACTTCGGCGTTGGTCGTACCGAAGTCCAGACTAGGGATCGAATGCCATTCTATTCACAAGACGAAGACGTACTCTCCTGAAAATCGAGATGACATCCGTTGACATAAGGACTATCACCCGCTTCATATCGGCACAATGGAAGATCGTATGGAATCGGAAATACTGGGACGGCTGAATCATCCTCTTCGTCCTCGATGGAAAACGTAGTTGTTCCAGTCTGAATACAAAACAGAGTTTGAGATGCAATAATAATAATCGATTGAAACATGCACTTTTAATGTTTCGATAACGTGTAATTCATCAATATGTTAGAAATTATATTAAAATACAGCGCTTACGATAAATTTTGGTATGAATACAACTCCAGCTTCGTAGTTATTTATTTCAAGGTTGCTTCGTTGGACTCCCCATGCGGATTTGCTTAGATTTGCACTGGTGAGTACAAACCAGGGAATCCTCTTCAAATCGGGCAAAATTCTTGTGTAGGATTTAATATGAGGCATTGCATGATCTCGTCCAGTTCGCTTAGCTTTCCATTGGCTAAAAATAATATCAAATTCTGGATGTAGAAAAAATAGATTGCTTCTAAGGCACAAAAACATAAGTATAAAGATTTGAAATGAAATAAAATAAATGAAATAAAAATGAAATAAAAATAATCGATTGTAGCTTACTATAAGTACGATACTATCCATTGTTGCTTAGAATGCACTTCTGCACTATAACACAAGGGAGAAATTAAATTTCGATAATCAAAGCTTTGCTTGTAATTCTGTATCGACGGGTAAATAAACTGAAAATTTGGATGATTCTTTAAACCCTTAGTAGTCTCCTGCGACATACACCGAATTATGTCTTTCAACAACCAGTTGTTGAATTTTGGACCAAAGTTGCCTACGCTGGAACTTCCCTCCCCCCCCCATATCCACTGCGTCAAAGCCGGATATCCATATTTACTGAGATATCGCACGAGATCCTTTTTGAAGCCTGTTGGAGATTCCCCGTCATTAGGCTTCGCGGATTCTGGTAGCAGAGGCAGGTGAGGCGAGATCCACAATCTGATCAAGATATAAAAAGATATTTATGGACACAGATATACTACTAAGGAATATGTATAAAGAGTTTTTAGCATACCCTTCTGTCCTGTTTTCCCAGTCGTCGAGATACAAGTTAGCAGTGGAGACAATCACCCTGATCCCATTATCCCAATGTTGCTAGGTACTCTCTCTATTGTTGCTAGATGATCTACCCTATCGCCGTACAGAATCGTCATATCAGTACGTTGACCAGCCAACAGATACTGCAAGCACAGCCACCCGACGTCTATCATAAAAGTTACGGATAACTCTTGATTGTAAGGAGGATAGAACATGAGATGAACAAGTTCATCTCATGATGAAATGATAAATTACCTAAATTTGGGCTTCTTCGGTTTTCGATTTACTTTATTGAAGTCTGGTGAACTGGTAAATTGCTTGTAGTACCTACATGAAGAGTGCTATAACCCCTCCCTTGTAGAGGGAGGCGATCTAGAAGCTGCGTGCGCAGGAAGAGGTCGACAAAATGAGTTCCCACAGCAGTAGCTATGGCGTTCTCAATGTAGCCGTTGGAAAATAATAATTTTTACTGAAAAAGAATAAGAATATGTATGTAATGTTTATATAAATAAATGTGAATAAAGAAAAAAAACAAAAAAAATATTTTTTTGGGTTTAATTTATCTGCTGTTTTCTGCGTGAAGTTCGCGAATTGATTCAAATGCTATAAATCAATGCAAAACAAATTAAAGCAAACAAAGTATTCATCACGTTCAACTTTTTCTATAATAATTTATTTGTTTATGCGGTCGCGACCATCATAACTCCACACGCTTGATTCACTCCACATAAACAAATAAATTATTATAGAAAAAGTTGAACGTGGCGAATACTTTGTTTCCTTTAATTTGTTTTGCCCTGATTTATAGCATTTGAATCAATTCGCGAACTTTATTTTTATTGTATGTATGTAATTGTATTATTTAGCTTAGGAGCCTCACCTCAAATATCGATGAAATTACGCTCAATCGACGCGTTTTTGCACAAAACAAAAGGATCTGGCAGAAAAAAGTGACACTCTGCCCCGCGACGCGAGATATTAAACAATTAAACGTTAAAGTTAACAGGATCAGCTGTTATATATTCTGAGCACGCGCACGTCAGCGAACTCCCTTCTCAACTACACGGACATACACATACAATTACACATACGCACACACATATAAATCTTTGCGCGGACGCGTGGGTGTCTCACCATTTTGGGAAGACACTTTTGGGTTAGGGGACATTTACTTTGTTTCGTGCGTGTAAGGCAGTTGTGGATTCTGTTGTGTTTGGATCGCCTTTATTGAGGCGCCCATGTGAATTAGTTTCAAGTTTTAATCGTGTTGAACAGCAAGTGGTTTCGCTTCTCTATTAAGACCACATGGGTTCCCCCCACGGTCCTTTTTTATCTTAAATAAAAAAAAATTTCCCTTCTCAACTACGCACACACAGTGTGTGCGTAGTTGAGAAGGGAATTTTTTTATTTAAGATAAAAAAGGACGAAACAAAGTAAATGTCCCCTAACCCAAAAGTGTCTTCCCAAAATGGTGAGACACCCACGCGTCCGCGCGAAGATTTATATGTGTGTGCGTATGTGTAATTGTATGTGTATGTCCGCGTAGTTGAGAAGGGAGTTCGCTGACGTGCGCGTGCTCAGAATATATAACAGCTGATCCTGTTAACTTTAACGTTTAATTGTTTAATATCTCGCGTCGCGGGGCAGAGTGTCACTTTTTTCTGCCAGATCCTTTTGTTTTGTGCAAAAACGCGTCGATTGAGCGTAATTTCATCGATATTTGAGGTGAGGCTCCTAAGCTAAATAATACAATTACATACATACAATAAAAATAAAGTTCGCGAATTGATTCAAATGCTATAAATCAGGGCAAAACAAATTAAAGGAAACAAAGTATTCGCCACGTTCAACTTTTTCTATAATAATTTATTTGTTTATGTGGAGTGAATCAAGCGTGTGGAGTTATGATGGTCGCGACCGCATAAACAAATAAATTATTATAGAAAAAGTTGAACGTGATGAATACTTTGTTTGCTTTAATTTGTTTTGCATTGATTTATAGCATTTGAATCAATTCGCGAACTTCACGCAGAAAACAGCAGATAAATTAAACCCAAAAAAATATTTTTTTTGTTTTTTTTCTTTATTCACATTTATTTATATAAACATTACATACATATTCTTATTCTTTTTCAGTAAAAATTATTATTTTCCAACGGCTACATTGAGAACGCCATAGCTACTGCTGTGGGAACTCATTTTGTCGACCTCTTCCTGCGCACGCAGCTTCTAGATCGCCTCCCTCTACAAGGGAGGGGTTATAGCACTCTTCATGTAGGTACTACAAGCAATTTACCAGTTCACCAGACTTGAATAAAGTAAATCAAAAACCGAAGAAGCCCAAATTTAGGTAATTTATCATTTCATCATGAGATGAACTTGTTCATCTCATGTTCTATCCTCCTTACAATCAAGAGTTATCCGTAACTTTTATGATAGACGTCGGGTGGCTGTGCTTGCAGTATCTGTTGGCTGGTCAACGTACTGATATGACGATTCTGTACGGCGATAGGGTAGATCATCTAGCAACAATAGAGAGAGTATCTAGCAACATTGGAATAATGGGATCAGGGTGATTGTCTCCACTGCTAACAATTGTATCTCGACGACTGGGAAAACAGGACAGAAGGGTATGCTAAAAACTCTTTATACATATTCCTTAGTAGTATATCTGTGTCCATAAATATCTTTTTATATCTTGATCATGGGAACAGCTCCAAGAACTCTGCTTGTCGGCTCTGCTGAATATAGTGACGATGATCGAGGGACCAGTCATAAAAAATTCCATACTTCCACGGATGAAAAAAATATGTTTGTCACCGGGAAAGAAATCTACTAGTCTTGGAGTACACGTTAATTGCTTACTGTGTCTCGCGAAAATGCTGCCGAGTTTCGATCGCTGGCTGGTATTCGATCAGATATTACCATTCCTTCAGGAAGTTCCTCATTCTGGCGAACCAGCAATTTTGATGGCTATTATTAAGGTAATATTTTCAAGATAATTTTACATTTATTGCAGTTTGTCCAATTTCGTTCCAAAAAAAATTGATAAAAAAATTTTTTTTATGTTGCCAGGTATTTACAGAATGTTGCTTACTCACGGTAAGCTAGGTACGGGCAAAGAAATATTGGCAACAAAAGTACTACCGTTTCTGTTGCCTCTCTGCATAGAACAAAATCTTAGCATAACACAATACGAGGCACTTTCCACGCTAGTCGTCGATGTGATAAATCGAGTAACTAGTGAGCATCGAGAGGCATTACGACAATTGGATACGATGCATCGTGAGACGCAACAACTCGATCAGGCACTTTTTCAAGTGACGTCGCCCACTTTTATGCAAAAAAAAAAAAAACAGTCTAAGCGACATTAATCTATTGCCTCAAGTTCTATCCCCGAACGCTAATACTAAAACAGTAAATATTGAAAATGGATTAACCATCGAAGGCAAGTACAGGTTTGTCTCAGCTATTTTCAAAAATTTCATATTTTACTCGACATACTAATTGCTATTTACATTGATTTCTTTTCAGATTAATTCAACAGCAAGAAACGCATCAAAGATTGCAGTCTCAATCTATGTTGACTCCTAAAGCTGCGCCACAACCTGTAAAGTCACAGCCAAAGGACTGCGACTTTGTTAAAAAACAATCTAGACGAATTAAATCTGTCTATGTCAAGATCGACCATGTCACAACCGGATTACTCGGCTACTAAAAATGCATATAAATATAACGACATTGGTCTAACGCAATCGCAATTTTTAACATTTCTAACGCTTAATTCGCAAACAACATTGAATAGGCCAATGAATTGGAATTCCAATGGAATAAACGCGCCCATGAACTGGAACTCGCTACAATCTACCTTGATGTGGAACTCTATCATTCCCCAGAATAATGTAAATTTTGCAGCACAACCAGAAGTTAAACCAAACTTAAACTTTCCTGGAACTTTGCAACCTCTTTTGTCGCCCACTAATATGCAAACCAATACGAACAAACCTAATTCATCCACGCAAGATATCATGGATTTACTTAGTTAATAGATTTAATCCTAATACAAAAGATAATGATTGGTAAAGATTGGTAAATATATATATATATATATATATATATGTATATGTATATTTGTTAAAAAATTATACTACAATACGTATTACACGTACGATTTATTTAGACTATGCAAGAAGATCTGACGGGTGCGGCATTTCATCCACTGGACATTGTGGAATCGGCGAAAAGACGGTTTCTTCGAGCGAACTGACATCATCAAGCCGGTAAGTATTCGAGTATAATCAATTAAATTATATCCTGGTAGCTTTTAATATTTTGTATCACGTACATGTATTATATAATTTTTCTTGTTAGAAATATCATTGTTAGAAAGCACCGTGTCAAACATTGTGTATTTCATCTATGTCGCCTGTGTCTCTTGCTGGAAGCAACCTTAGTGAAATTTGATTAAACATTGATGAAATAAGATTTCTTACAAACAAATAGTTAAACTAATGAATGACTTTGTGATTGGTTATTTCATTGGTTATTTTTGAATAATTAAAATTTATGAAATAAGTTTTCTTTATAAATTATGTATGTATGAAGTTGATGTAATTTTTTATTGCTAGTGGAAGAGTGTCAATCTAGATGGATGCGACTGAGAGAGCGTTATTCACGTGAAAAAAAGCAACGACAAGAAGAAACAACCACTGGAAGTGGAGCATCAAAAAGAAAAACATTTGAATTTTTCGACAATATGCAATTCCTAGAACGATTTGTTAAAAGGAGAAGGTACGATTAATATGTGTAATTATGTATAGAATGTAATACAGAAATTAGGATAATAAAGCGTATTTCTGTTTTGAGAAGAATAAAAGTATGTTATATAAAGTATTTGATTGCTAAAACAGAAACAAATAACAGAAATAATTGATATTTTAAAATATATTTTATTAATATAGTACATTACAAAATATTCGAATGTTTCGAATATTTGTATGTTTTTGTACCTTTCTTACATTATTTTTTTCTCTTCCAGAACGATGACCAACATACAAAACAAAAGCGTTCCTCCGATGACAGGATCTTCCAATCTTCTAAAGTAAGAAATTGATATAACTAAAACAAATAATGCAAATAATTGATATTTTAAGATATATTTGATTAATATAGTATATTACAGGATATTCAAAAGTATATTTTATTATCTTTCTTAAATTATTTTTTTTCTTCCAGAACGATGACCAACATACACAACGTACAAAACAAAACCATTCCTCCGGTGGCAGGATCTCCCAGTCTTTTAAAGTAAGAAATTGATAGAACTAAAACAGATAATGTAAATAATTAATATTTTAAGATAATTTAATAAATATAGTACATTACAGAATATTTGAAAGTATATTTTTATACATTTATTATATTATTTTTTTCTCTTCCAGAACGATGACCAACATGCACAACATGCAAAATAAAAGCGTACTTTCAGTGGCAGAATCTTCCAGTCTTGAAAAGTATGTAACATATGTTAATTAATTTTCATATACAGGGTGCGGTCCGGTCAGCGCTACAAATGCTTCGTATTGTTTGGAGCGTTGTTTTAACCAGTCCACTTGGCACTTCGAAGTGTTTTAACAGCACGTATGACGTCATTAATACGTCATAGATTTTCACTTCCAACTCGCTTTCAATGCTGCTGCTCTCCGAGGTAGTACGACTGAAGCGTGTAGTTTGAATGTGCAAAACGCGAGAAAGCCACGCTGTAAAGTTTGGTTAAGTTCACGTACTGCTGTATGTCGTGCTATATGGGGCATTCCATGCAAAGTGATCCACCCTAAAATTTTTTTGTTTTCTGATTGTGCTGAAATTTGCACAATCTATTGCCCTATTGACCATAATTATCCACACTAATTTTTTTGACATTTGTCCAACACGTTGTCTACTTACAGGGGTTTAAAGTTTCGGCGTTGAGGCCGTCATGTTAAACTTCACACATCGATAATTTGTCGTAAACATTACCGATTTTAAAAAATGAGCAGTGATTTTTTAAGTATTTTTTACACACTTTCAAGATATATTATGCATTTTTAATAAAAAAAGTTAATTAATTGATATTTTTCAACATTAATAATAAATTTAGATTTTTCTTAAAGATCGACATCTTCGATTTCAATTTAAAAAATACTAAAAAAAAGAAGAAAATTTTGTCAACAAAAAAGTATAGGAAGTCCAAGATGGAGAAATCACTTCTTAGTAAGTTACAACTTATTTTGTGTGCGAACTCATGCTCCGTGCCGCCGCGGCGGGCACCGATATATCGGGAGCCAAGAGCCGCGACGTTCCACGAAACTCGCGATTTTCCATCGTCTTTATTAAATCGTTTTTTTCTATAACCTATAACTTAATTCTTTATAAGTCAGCCGTGCATGTGTTGAAAATATGATTTCTATTCAATTTTGTTTTGAAAACGCGTAAACTATAAGTATAATATGTATTATTATCAAATTTTTTCACCGTACATTTTTTTTAATGGTGAATACTTTTAACGGACTTCCGCACCACCCTGGAGGTTCTGCTACCGGCGCGTTAGGTTCTTAGTGAACCTTTGCCTATAGCCCTATTATAACACTTTCTATACGTGAAATTTAATATTATTTGCGAGACAATATGTTTGCACCCGTTTCACAAGTCAGACGTCTAATTTCGCTTAGCCTTGCACTTCCCCGTCTTTTGCATGCTTGTTTTTCTCTTGTTTGTCTTTATTTTGGGGTAAATTTTGTAATCTGCAGCTGAAGAATAGTATTTGAGTATAAGCCTGTCATCGTCAGTGGGAATAACTGCATGGTACTTTTGAGTTTCCGATACCGTAACAGCTGCCGTAAACCTGCTTTTTAACAATTCAGCAGTATCTTCTTGATCGGATTTTGCACTGAAAAAGATGATCGTTTTATTCATATTCTCGTTTTCCCAGCGGTACAAATCATTTGACCATGCAGTTATTCCCACTGATGATGACAGACTTATACTCAAATACTATTCTTCAGCTGCAGATTACGAAATTTACCCCAAAATAAAGATAAACAAGAGAAAAACGAGCATGCAAAAAACGGGGAAGTGCAAGACTAAGCGAAATTGGACGTCTGACTTGTGAAACGGGTGCATGTTTGTCTCGCAAATAATGTTAAATTTCACGTATGGAAAGTGTTATAATAGGGCTATAGGCAAAGGTTCACTAAAAACTTAACGCACCGGTAGCGAAACCTCCAGGGTGGTGCGGAAGTCCGTTAAAAGCATTCACCATTAAAAAAAAATGTACGGTGAAAAAATTTGCTAATAATACATACTTATAGTTTACACGTTTTCAAAACAAAATTGAATAGAAATCATATTTTCAACACATGCACGGCTGACTTATAAAGAATTAAGTTATAGGTAATAGAAAAAAACGATTTAATAAAGACGATGGAAAATCGCGAGTTTCGTGGAACGTCGCGGCTCTTGGCTCCTGATATATCGGTGCCCGCCGCGGCGGCACGGAGCATGAGTTCGCACACAAAATAAGTTGTAACTTACTAAGGAGTGATTTCTCCGTCTTGGACTTCCTATACTTTTTTGTTGACAAAATTTTCTTCTTTTTTTTAGTATTTTTTAAATTGAAATCGAAGATGTCGATCTTTAAGAAAAATCTAAATTTATTATTAATGTTGAAAAATATCAATTAATTAACTTTTTTTATTAATAATGCATAATATATCTTGAAAGTGTGTAAAAAATACTTAAAAAATCACTGGTCATTTTTTAAAATCGGTAATGTTTACGACAAATTATCGATGTGTGAAGTTTAACATGACGGCCTCAGCGCCGAAACTTTAAACCCCTGTAAGTAGACAACATGTTGGACAAATGTCAAACAAATTGGTGTGGATAATTATGGTCAATAGGGCAATAGATTGTGCAAATTTCAGCACGATCAGAAAACAAAAAAATTTTAGGGTGGATCACTTCGCATGGAATGCCCCATATACCGTGCTGTACATGGTGTATAAATTATAAAAAAATTGAGAAAGAAATAAAAATTAAGAGAAAATGCCGATCTTAAAGTTATTTGAAGGAGATACGGGAATGATTTATAACCTAGAAGTTTCTGAAGAGGATGCTATTGAGGCTAACAAAATTAATAGCGCTATATGATCTGTATCTACCCAGATAGCACAAACGTCCTTAGGTCATCTTCAATACATCCAGGGTGTCCTCAGGATGTCCTCATGCAGGACTTCTGGATGTGTCGAAGATGACTTGAGGACGACTTGTGCTATCTGGATATATGTAATTTTAGTTTGTAACTTAGAAAAGAGGAGTGAATGGCCTTTGAATTTTAATTTTTTTTTTTCAAACAGATACGCTATTTGCGACGCAACTGTTGCATAAATATAAAGCTGCTAGAGAGCAACAAATTGCCAAGAGTTCCAAAAAGACAATTGTCGAAAATGCTGGAAGGATGAATTGTCAAAGTCAGTCAGTTACTGAAGCAGGTAAATTTGTTTATTTGAGATATATATATACATATATATGTCATCTTTTGTATATTTATGTGTTATGTTTATTAATAGAATCATCCATGGCTATTGAAGATAATACATGTAATGATACAGAGCAAACAACGCAAGAGTTTTCTCAAGAATCTTCTCAAGAAACCTCTGATTTTCAAGAAAAAGGTATTTATGTTAATAATATGTTAATAATAATTAATGTGAAGGACATAAAAAGAAATAGATTTTATGTTATTTTGTAGATAGCTTTCGTTGGCCACATGAAGCAGTTATTTTATTACTTACACTATATAAAGAACACGAAGATGAAATCAAGCTAGAAAAAATGACTATGAAGAAGTTTTGGAACATGATTGCCTCTCATTTAAATAAAAAAGAGTATAATGTTACAGCCTCTCAATGCAAAAGCAAAATGGCAGGTCTAAAAAATACATACAAAAATGTTAAAGACCATAATGCAAAAAGTGGCAATAACCATAAAACATGGAGATATTTTGATGTAAATATAGAGGAAACAAATATGTAACGTATATCAATTATACATAAGATGTTAATACCAATTTTCTTTGTGTTACAGATAATGGACGAAATGTTCAATAAAAAGCCGTGGATGAATCCAATTCTTACATTGGACAGTAGCAATCCTACTACTGTACTATCTCCTGAATGCGATACTGAGAATAACAGCGACATTAGCAATCAAAAAGATCCATCTTCATCTAAAACTACAGTGCGTTCTACACGTAAGTATTTGTATCAATATTTTATAACATTTTGTGCAAAATAATGTGAACAAGAGGTAATTTTTAAATTTATATACATTTATGCATAAAAAGGATTTACAGTGTTTACTACAATATTTGTCTAGTATTTATAAATAATAAAAGAAACATTGTGTGTAAATCTTTTGTATGTAATAAATCTGAAAATTACCTCTTGTTTACATTAATTTGCACAAAACTGTAATTATGTTCTTGTTTTATTATGAATGTAATGTATTACAATTTTGTATGTATGTATGTCATATTACAATTAATACATACACTTTATTGATTATTTTATTATAATTTTTACAAAATATTAAACAATACAATTTTTACAAAATATTAAACAATAAGTAATATTGATAGATTAACATTTTGTATTGCAATATTAAAATTACAGGCTTCAAACAGGGTGTCTTGTTACAAAAAATACTTACCAATGCAGAAGAAAATGCCAATGAACGAAAGAGGATGCATGACGAAGCGATGTCTCGCCAAGACCAATTACTTGGTATTCTAGCGAAGATAATTAAAAAATAGTTGCATACCTAGCATATAAGCATATCCAAAGAGCTCTGTGATATTTCAGAGTACAAAGAGTACAAAAAGGATATTTTTTTTTCTTTTTATTTCAAGTTTAATTTTGTTTTAACTGTTTCCAAACATTAAAAAATAGTTGTAGACGTAGTATGTAAGCATACCCAAAGAGCTTTGTGATATTGTTAAGTACAAAGAGTACAAATGATGACATTAGAGTGAACAGTAAGATTATATATTGAATAATTGGCAAAATGTTTTTAGTTTTCTTCAAGTAATATTGTTCCTTAAGCAAAATGTTGAAATCGATTTTTTTACTTTAATGTAAAAAACGTTTTTTTTTTTTTTTTAAGTAGGATAAGGGAGACATTTATTTACTTGATATACTTTAAAGTACTTTATAAGTATGTTTTATTTTAATAATGTATTACAAAAGTAAGCTATTACATTTATGCGAAAATGTTACAAAAACTACTACATACCATCTTACAAATAAATACCTATGCAATATATCTGTTATATATTTCTTACACATAAATTAGCACATATGTTATTTCTCTTTGCTTCCGCAACAGCTCTATCATAATTCTGTTCAACTCTTCTTTCGCGCATTTCTATTTCCTCCACATCTATAACAATGGCTTTATCTTGCAATTGCAATTCATCTTTTTTTAATAAGCAAATATTGTGCAACACACAACATGCTAATATGTGATAGGGTGTGAAATCCATGCGATTAATTGCCAAATTATTTAATAGACTTCTCCACCGTCCTTTCAGAAGACCGAATGCTCTTTCAATAACCATTCGAGTAGAAGAATGACAATAATTATAATTCTTCTGATGTCTTGTAAGGTGTCCGTTATCCGAATATGGGACCAATATATGTTGATGCAATTTATAAGCAGCATCTCCAATTAAATGCGTGTTATTCGGAAATTTAGTCGGATCATGAATATATTCCTGAAGAGCTGATAGACGAAAAACACGTGCGTCATGAACGGAACCCACGTTTCCAACATAAATATGTGTAAATTGTCTCGTGTGATCACAAACAGCCTGCAAAAAAACAAAAATTATATTTATATTAATTATTTACACACGCACACAAACACACACGTAGTTTTATTATTATATATATGTAATTATAATAATAAAACTATTATCACTATATAGATTGCGTTCCAATATTCACTGCCAGTATTAAAAATCTATAATGTACGTAACGTAGACCATAGATTTTTAGTACTGGCAATAAAAGTTGTTTATCAGAACGAAACTATAATATTTATAAGATCTTATATATATATATATATATATATATATATATATATATATATAATCTTATATCTTATAATCAAAAATGTATATATATATATATATATATATATATATATATATATATACATATATATAATCTTATATCTTATATATATATATATATACACTGAGAAAAAAATGTCGTTAATTTGACTAAACTTGTTTAGTTGTAGTGATTTGTTTAATGCAAATATTAATATATTTAAATCAAATATACGTGAGTAATATCAAGAAATTCTGAATTTATTTCAATATAATATTTTTTGAATTAACAAATGTTAGCTTGACAGCCCGTGACCGCTGCATTTAGTTGAATCAAATAATATTTCTTTGAATCTACGATTTTTTTTTCTCAGTGTATATATGTATAATTAATTATTGATATCTTACTTGTACATGAATTGAATGATGACCCTTCCGATTTACGTAAGCTTCTGCATTTTTATTGGGTGCAGGAATATTAATGTAAGTACCATCTATAGCGCCGATGGTGTCAGGAAAATCATTTACAGAAGAGAAGCCATCTACAATAGCTTGTATTTTATCTCCTGCAGGCCATTTTATATAATTTGACGAAATCTCAGACAATGCCTTGGCAACTCGGCGCACTGTTCGGGCGGCAGTGGCTTCACCAACATTGAATCGTTGAATTATCGATCTGAAAAAACAAAAATTGTTTATATCAAAATTTAGCATTTAATTCATAGCTGAAAGTTCCTGCCTATTTTGTTTTATTTATTTATCTCATTTACGCGTAATGCGATGATAAGTTCCACGAGACAATTCACACCAAAGAAGAGCTTTAGCTCTTGTACAAAGCTATTCATTGGTGCAAATCATCCTGTGGAACGTGCAGCGGGCGTCATCATCCGTCAAAAGGTTTAGCCCTTATGTTGAAGATCACGGTGATGACAAAATAAATAACAATTAAGAAGGCACGAAATAAGTTGCGTTGAGACTCATCTTGTGGTCTCGTGTATTATTTTTACATTCACATGTAAAATTTTTAATTTTTGCATTTCCTTTTATGTTATTTATTATTTTTACATTCCTGTAATAATTGCAACGAGAAACATAGAAATTATGATACTATCGGTATTGATACTGTTACATATGATAAGCGCCTATTTTATTTTATTTATTTACCTCATTTACGCGTGATGCGATGATAGTTCCACGGGACAATCCACACCAACAGGTTGCTTTAGCTCTAGTAAAAAGCGCCCCATTGGTCCGAAATGTCCTGTGTCACCATCCGTCAAATCCGTTGTATGTTGTAGAAAAAGGATATGGACGCAAATGGAATGGTTTTTTTTCAAGGCCAAAAACCATCCATTTTCGTACACATCCTTCCTCAACATGTTGTCGCAGATCGTTCCTTCTTGTGAGTTGTGGAGCCGCCTCTTAGATGTACATTGGTGCAGAATGTCTTGTGGACTATGTGGCTGACGGATCTTTTGACGGCCGCCACATAGGCCACAAGACATCCCACATCATCCTGCAGAATAGCTGGAAAAACCTATTCCATAGAATGGGGACCCTCGCTGCACATTTCCACACTTTCTGTTACCTTATTTATTTCTCTATTAGGTATCATTAGATATCATGAAGCAAACATCATTCAAACTGAGAATAGAAAAATTTCTTTCGTAATGAGACTTACAGAAGCTAACACTCTCACAATGTGCACCACATATCACAAATAGTTGGTCTGAGTTTATTTGCTGATTTTCACAGATCGAATATTCAAACTATGTGTGTGCAAAATACTAGTTGATTTTAATTTAACAATATAATCCAGGTGATGACAATAAATAACAAAAAAAAGGCATGAAATAAGTTGCGTTGAGACTCATCTTGTGGTCTCGTGTATTATTTTTACATTCACATGTAAAATTTTTAATTTTTGCATTCCTTTTTTTATTATTTATTATTTTTACATTCCTGTAATAATTGCAACGAGAAACATAAAAATTATGATGATACTATCGGTATTAATACTGTTACATATGATAAGCGCCTATTTTATTTTATTTATTTACCTCATAGCTCTTGTACACGGCTCTGTATTGGTGTGGAATGTCCTGTGTCACCATCCGTCAAATCAGTGGTTATAATACATTGTAAAAGAAAGATGCTCACGCAGGTGGATCGGTTTTTTTTCAAGATCCATCTACGTCCGCATCGATCCTTCTTCAACATGTTGTCGCAGATCGTTCCTTCTTGTGAGTTGTGGAGCCGCCTCTTAGATGTACATTGGTGCAGAATGTCTTGTGGACTATGTGGCTGACGGATCTTTTGACGGCCGCCACATAGGCCACAAGACATCCCACATCATCTTACAGAATAGCTGGAAAAACCTATTCCATAGAATGGGGACCCTCGCTGCACATTTCCACACTTTCTGTTACCTTATTTATTTCTCTATTAGGTATCATTAGATATCATGAAGCAAACATCATTCAAACTGAGAATAGAAAAATTTCTTTCGTAATGAGACTTACAGAAGCTAACACTCTCACAATGTGCACCACATATCACAAATAGTTGGTCTAAGTTCATTTGCTGATTTTCACAGATCAAATATTACAAACTGTGTGTGTGCAAAATACTAGTTGATTTCAACATAACAAACATAATCGAGGTAATGAAATAATGAAGGCATGAAATAAGTTGCGTTGAGACTCATCTTGTGGTTATCGGCGTGGCGATGCTTTCCGTGGCTAACTGGATGGATGGTCGACACAGGAACGGTTCTTTCAGACCTCTTCGCTTCCTTCCTCTTGTACGAATAACACGATTCTTCTTCGTCGAGCGATCGAATGATACACGGTATAAATAATTAAAATTATAAAGCAATTATAAAGACAGTAACAGTCGCAAAATTTTCCGGACGCAAACACGTCCGACCGCGATCAAGCACGCGTATCGACTCTCGTGATCCTTCGCGGCTGACAATGTTTTTGAATCAAGTGCGGCGGTGCGCATTGGAGATACGCAGGTGGCGGAGGTATCCCACCCTCCCCGGAGTATCACCCTGGTGGGTGATAGTGGGTGGAGACCTTGACATTGTTTTCGTTTGAATTGTGCCAGACTAGAGGAGTCTTCTTCTTTCCCCGCTAATTTTTCCAAGCCCGTTCCCTTGGCAGTGGTTTCGCTAGATAGTAGATAGTTAGCTACGAATCGTTACACAAATTACGAAAATTACTCTCCACGCATACCGAATGAAAGTAGGAGCAAGGTTAATTTTTATACCGAAGTTTTGCCGCACGTCGCACGAAGTATCAGTCGCAATTAAGTTGATCTAGATCGCCGGTACAATCGCGACTTCGTGATACACACGGGATGTGTATTAGTTATCACTAATTCAATTAATTATAAAATCTACGAAGAAATTGCAGACTTCTTTTAACAATACTGACCTTTCTTGATTCTACGTGCCGCAGCATGCGGCAATTTTGGATTTTAAATTCGCAAGTATTTTGCTTTATCCTTACGTGTAGCCGGCCATTACGAAATATAATAGAACACTTGCATTTTTTCGGCAAAGATTTCTCTTACAGTGCTGTATGATTCGTATGTATCGCGTAGCACCTCTAGATTATTATATAGGTAGGTGGAAGATATGGAAGAGCTGTCTTGCAACGTGCAAGAGTTTTTAGATAAACGTGAACCGGCGCGGCGAGAGAAAAGAGTGAAGAAATACTACGAATTTATAAAATTATTATAAAACTTATAAAAAACATTACTGTACAATTATATTATAGAAATTTTCTTCTCCATATCGGTTTATTATAGAAATAAAAGAAAACATCGTGACCGAGAGAAATAAATGCGTACATTTCAGTATCAAAATTTTTTTTCACGTTAAGGTTTCTGTTTACTCATCCTGAGAAAAAATTAGTATAATATGGTCTATAATAGATGTATAATTAATTTATTTAACTTCAGCCATGAAGGTGTTTACAATATTTCTTGAACACACTCATACCTTCCGCGCTCGCAATCATTCCTGTAAGGGGTAACGCCACTCTAGAATTTTCAAAAAATCGATTTTTTTTATTTGCTTAAACGATGCTTTAAGGTCTTAGAAATAAGATACACTTGGTTTCAAAGCTCGGAAAAATCTCTATTATCCCTTTTTCGTAATCCGTCTGCCGGCGCGGAATGCATCTGTGAATGTGCATCTGAAACTTTAAACGCGTTTTTCTCGAAATCGCTTTTTTAAAATCGGGCGGAATCAGAACTCGAACACCTTTTATCCGATTGACTTGAAATTTTGAGTGAAACTTTACAATAACATTATCTTTAGAAGTACCTATGGATTTTGCGATAAGTTAAACAAAACTTTTTTTATAAACAATTTTATGCGAAATTTTTTAGCGAAAAATGAAACACTTTTTTCCAACATGCACCATTCTTACAAAAAATGATATTTCGCAATTCCCATAAGTACTTCTATAGAAAATCTTATATATTTTTCAAAAATCTTTGAATTTTTATTCCAACTCAGAAATTATAGGAGCTTCGATTCCGCTCGTTGGACGAGTTCCGCAAAAAGGCACTTTGGATCAATGGCTCTGGCGCCACCATTTTGTCAATAAAAAATTAATAAAAAAAATTTTTTTATACTTTAATATATAGATAATAAATAAAATTTCTGAAAAAAATTATCAAAAATTGGCTTTTTTTTGGGGACTCTAGAGTGGCGTTATCCCTTAAACTAAAATGTGCCTATCCTTGTGAAACTCTCTTTTTCTTAATTTTCTCTTTCTCCTTCCAGAGCAATCTCAGTAACCTACTTTTTTCACTATCTAATGCATCTTATTCCATATTTTATTAATTATTTCTACATAATTCTTACCTAAAGTCCTAAACCAGTCTTTGATCATATCCACAGTCTGTTTACTGTGTCTTCGCCGCAAAACACACACTCTGTCTCCTCCTCCTCTAGCCAATATTTATTCTTATCTTCCAGTTTCCGCATCTTACTCTTTATAGTATTGTTCTACTAACGCTATCCCCTAATATATTGCCTTTTCCTATGTATAACCCCCTTTTTCGGACCTTCTATACGGATACCTTCTATTTCGAATACTTCTTTCCAGTTCCTTATATTTCTTATTGTATTTCCCTTAGATTCCCTTATCATGCTTTCCTCTATTTGCCTTTGCACTTCCCCGTTCCTATTTCTTAACTCCGCCTTTAAATTTTTTATTTTCTATCCTTAATCCTTCCAATATATGGTCAAATGTAAAAATCCATAATTAGATATGAAAAGATTTAATAACATGTGTAATTCGTATTATCGTTTATATAAAAATAGCCGAAATTTGGCGCGATATGATCTTGTCTAATTATGAATTTTTATATCTGACCGTATTGTATACTTATTTTTTCTCGGGATTTTAGCTATCTTGGATCGATGACGTCAGAAGCGAGAAAAATATCAGGAAAATTCTTGCGACGTACATTAAAATAAAAATTTTTTCCAATTAGAGTGTTTGTAATTGACAGAACAGAGTAAAATATCGAAAACTTTATCTTTAATCCATATAATGTCGAATTGAATTGTACTAATCAAGGAGGAAAACAAGCCACTTGCCAAATTGAAATAAATATTTGCTTTCACATATTAAATTATAACAAAATGGGAATCTTCGGTGTGTTTTAATAACAATTATTTTAAATATAAAAATACTGCACTAAAACGAAAAATATGCTGTATAATCGCAGGAATAATTTAGCTTTATAACGTTATTTTTCACGCCTTTCAGTTCACAATTTTGCTAAATGTTTGCTCTTAAAAACCCCATATTTTCTTATTAATCTATGTGTTTTGCGCGTACATTGATTTAAAATTAACTGATAAGTCGCGTTCAATAATTAGAATGGACAGTTTTCCGTAGCGTGCACCAGAAACTGATACACTCAGCCACGCGTAATGCCGGTACTGTTGGCTAGGTCAGCTCGGCGAGCTACTTAACCCATAATCAGATTCTTACGGTTTGGTCGATGACCGGCCATCGTATTTTTTCAAGAAAATTTCCCCGGTCAGGCGCTCGCCGGCGACTATTTTGCTCGAGCACGTCCTCTTCATGAAAACCTCGTTAAGAGTAATGAGATTATCGATTAATAACACTAATTTCGTGTCGCGTCGCAAGCGCGATCGCATGATGAATTTTCGAAGTTACTCAATCGGGCATCGTACATCAAATCACTGTCGAGATCGAATCTCATTCTATCGAATATCATATGAGGCAACGTGAGTTCTCCCATTTTCGCGCGCTCATCAAAATCGCGTGAAATTCTCTGCCGCGGAATCTCATGGCGCGATACGCGCACAATCACGGTAGGATAGATGGATGGTTGCGTAGATAGATTACTTCTGCGTTAACTGCGCCGTTCTTATTTGCATATCGAAGTGGACGACGTTGCGTGTGGCGCAACTCGGCGGGAATGAAACTCGCGGCCGAGTGAAATTTCGATGAAGTGCGTGAAGAAAGCGCAAGTGAAATGTTCGAGCGATTCTGCCGACGAGATTAATACAATTTCCAGATAATAATTCGTACCACAGAATAATCGGCGAAAATTGCAGGAGGAAAAGCTATTTCTTGGCCGAAAAATCTTCTTAGTGAAAAATCTTCTTCTTAAAAATCTTCAGTTCTATTGGTTACCGTCGTACGGTTTTAAATTTTAATATTCAACGTTCCGACCGCTAAAAACTTAAAATAAAATTTACGTCAGGTCGCAGTACATGTATCTCCTAAGTTGTATTTTACTATATGGCTAATAACAATTGTGATAATATTCAATATTCATGATCAGCACGTACGATCTATTTTTAATAATAATATCTTATTGGCTTTTTATCCGCGCGTTTGCAAACAAAAGTTCATATCTCGTCACGTCATGGACAATGATTTTTCGAATATAACAATAAGTTAACAATGCTCCAAGGGATTTCCAAGGCAATAAACGCTCACGCGTAAATCGTGAATGACAGAACGGCGAGCTTCATTTAACAATTGTGCCAGAGGCACGGGATTGATATGGATGTTAAAAATTGCATATTGCGTTTTTTTGAAACATTGTTTATTAAAATATAGTCGCATCGCGTAGAAATCAATACGCTGGCACTAGGTCAATACCTAGGTCAATACCTAAACTCAAATATAATTTTTTCACTCTAGCTCGCTATTTCGCCCACAGTTTTTTTATTTCAAGCGCAGTTTAATCCAGTTATAATCCCTCGGATACATGCAAATGGCGGCGAATTAGCCAGTAGCCCTTTGGAGAGTCTCTAGGGCCAACTGAGCTATGCATAAATCGCGCGGATTATACGAGCCGAGAATCCCATATACCGCGCCCGAATGTCTTTACATACCGCTCCTACGCGCCGCAATCACGCGCAATCATTCGCAAACACGATCGATGGGTTGAATTAGCGGAACGGCTCGACTGAGAAAAAGATCGCTTGTGAAAATCTCATATAGGAACGCGCAATTCGTTGCGGCTCTTGTCATAACATTCGATGAAACGTGGCGCGAAAGGAAATTTGTTTCTAGAAAGAGAAAACGTTGGGAATTCTTTACCGGAGTACATTTACATTCAGAATCCTTCGAGTTTCATCGCGTTCGATGTATGTTAAAAGTAAATGATACATAAATAAACGTGCAATTAAAAGAATCATTAAATTGCTCTGTGTAATAAAACTGTAAACTTGATTTCGGTTTTCTGTTTACGAAGAGGCTCTCGTCTTGTAGATGAAAAGATATATTTTTTAGATTTATGTAAATAATATCATTAATATCTAAAAATCGTATGCATCATATGAATATCATATGAATAGCAACTGCTATTCATATCGCTGTTGCTACGTTCATAATTATAATGTATTCTCTCATAGACAAATAAATGACCGCGAATTCTAAGACAAACCTGTTGCACTTTGACCTACTCTCTAACTTTCGTTCACCTACCGACCCGATTCCATCGTGTTCTTTTAATGCAAAATTAATCTAGAGGGAGATTTAGAGGGAGATCTAGACGGAGATGTATATTTATTTATTTTTAATGTAAAGGGGATTATTAAATCCTTTCGATACATCGCATCGCTACCATATTTCTTCAATTTAAAACAAATTTTGTTATATTTAAGAAATTTATTTAAAATATATTTTAAATATTGCATACAAGAGATTATATATACATATATATATGAGATAAACATAAGAAATGTATAACATATTTAGAATATTGAGCTGCATAATTTGTTAACATGTATAATTATATTTGTGCGGAAAACAAGATTGACATCAAATCGAACGCATTCGCGAATATATATGAAACGTTTTATTAATCTTACAATTAACGTCATAAATCCGTAAACATACTTCAACGACATTAAGTTATAACATTAATGACAACGTCGTAGCAAGTTACTGGATCCGTTCATCGTTGTAAAATATTTGGTTCGATAAACATTGACGAATACGGGAAACGGCGGAGGCACACTCCTCGACTCGAGCACACAATCCACGCTCCCGATGGACTTTCTCGGGATTACGGAGTTGAACCGAGTGGTGTGTATCTGAAATCGCGGTGCACTTAAAAATGTCGGCAAAAGATGGAAGGAGCTATTGCGTATAGAGGGAAACGACGGAACCTCCTCGATTAGAACAGCTAGTATACTTTGTTAGTCTCTCGTCGCCGAACTGCATCCTTGTTGAGTGGGATGAAACTTTAAAGTTAACCTCGGAGCAATTTAGACGAAGTTTCAGAATTCCGAAGAGCGTTTTCGGAATGAACTACGTGTTTGTGACTGAGCGAGGAACGCGAATAATCGAGTGACGCAATATAACAAACAATTTTAGGAAGCTCAAGGATTATTGCATGCAATTTATTCGTGTAATAACGTAAGCGGCATCAAATCCTCTAAACGTGTGACGGAAACTTGTTCTTCGAAGTGACTTATTAATTTATTAAGCCGTAGCGAGGCGACGTATACATACGCGGTGAAACAGAAAAACCAGTTACATTATTAAATTCCAGCGAATTCAATGCAAAGCCCATTGAATTCGCGGCTCGACGCAAAAAAAACGTTCTTTGTGCCGGGAGTGACCGTCCGGTGATCTTATTCGAGTAACAATGATCGGTTCGTGTTTTCGGTGATACGTCATCTGACCGGGAAGACGCTGTTGGCAAAAGGACTACGTTGTGGGTGTGTTAATTGTTTCATCGACGATCGGGACGTGGCGGTGGTAAAATAGTGCCGGTGATTCGTGGTTTCTCCAAATTGCACGGGCTACATCATAAAACGCGCGCGCGAATCCGGTTAATTGACAGCCACGGTGCTGGCGAAAACGGAGGAGCCGGTGTAATTGCATGCCCGTTGCTGTTGTTATTCATGCTACTGTTGTTGCTGTTGCAGTTTCCCTAATGCGGCGACACGTGCGGAGCAATGCTATTACGCCGGATGTCTCGAGAATAATTCGCAGGTGACACAAAGGATTGAGCCCGATTTGCTCGGTGAAAACGTCTCGAACTTGCCGTGAAAGGTTCGATGTTACACGTAGCTGCGATCCGCCACGGGTGCATCGATCGTCTCGTCGGGGCGAAAGGATCCAGCGCGTCCTCCTGTTGTTCGTAACGCTGCTCAGCTGCGACGTCCGAGATGAGCGCTAGCGTCAAATAAATAAAATTGAATTTGTTTAATATTCAGCGTCGTCGCTGAATCGTCGTTAATCGTCCCAGTACAATCAAACATAGACTTTGAAATACGTAAAATATTAATTGTTTTCAAGTAATATCTTTAAGTGATAATATTTTATGGATACATATATAAATAAAAGATATTATTTCTGAAGATCTTTGCTTGCTGAAAATGAGCGTCGAGCGTCAACGTGAAAAGGCATCTTAAATCGTTGTCGACTTTTATTTAAAGATTTACTCTCCTTTCACACATTTCTAGCAATTTATAGCTTCAGAGGAAAAAAAATGAAATATTATATCTATATTCACGGAAAATAAAATAACTTCTTCCAAAAATATATAATGTGTTTCTTTTTATAAAAAATAAATGACGCACACTTTTTTTTTAATTTTAAATCGTTAATGAGTCGTCATTACAAATGGCACACAGAAATGGGTGATATTTCAGAGAGGAGTAATAAAAAAATCTACCATCCATTTCCAAAACAAATATGTATGCGATACATTTCTGCTATACGTGGGTATTATCATTTGAAGATTAAGTAAACGTATCGAGAACGGAAACAATCAGCGAGCGTTCCCTTTGCAAACGTTTTCCTCGTTTCTTTTTGTTTGTGTCGTTTTTACCTCATCATAATATAGGCGATCGCATGCGAATAAACTTTTATTTTTTAAGAAAGACTATATTTTTAATCGACAACATTTGGCAGTGTCGTGACAATTCGACAATGGGTTTTGGTATTTTCTAAATTGATATAATCTTTGATACTTATGTATAAGCTCATTTTTATTAAATTAAATTATTAAATTTATTACGAAAAATATTACCTCTGCCAGGATTCGAATCTGGAACTTCCCTCTATTGTTTATTACATCGAGACTCGAGAGACATAAGCATGCTTGAAAATTCGCGTTTCGATTCGCGGTGCACGAGTACTTACCGAGTTGTTGCATTATTCTCATTAATACGTGCAATCTCTCGCTTGAGTTCGCAACAGTTTTGATAGAATTTTGCTGTTTCACCTGTCTTAAGTGAAAAATTCAATAATCGTGAAAGGTAAATCAACAAGCAAATGTAAACTTCAAATGCATTGCGCAACATTACAAGATAAATGTTTCAAAAAGGAGAAAGAGCGAAACAGTGTGTTAAATTAAATCTCAATGAATTCAAAATCAGGATACGTAGGTAGTATGGAACTTTTCGGAATGGATGGATTTCGATCGGAATTATTCTGTTTTTTTTCCCCTAAAAAAACAAATAGAAATCTAGACAAATAGAAATAACTAAATAATTACGATCGGAATCCTTTCCGAAAAGTTTCATAATACGTGACCGAATTGTTTCATCAATAAATAAAATAAATGGTAAAATGTTTTCCATCGCAAACGCACGCTTGTAATTAAAAATATTTCAACTACCGAAGCTATTGATTTGTCCCTTTGAACGTCTCAGTATCGACGAATGCGTACTTAAGTCTGGCATTATTTATAATAAAATAAAATCATAACGGTGCGATCGTTGTGATGGATAGATTTAATTAACGAAAAACATACGTGGAAATGTCAAAGGTTACTCTAGCGAATTACTGCAACTGCAACGCACTTGTTACGGTCGACGTGCCTCGCAGAGAAAAATCGAGAGATACACACTATTTTATCGTTTATCTCTCTTGCGATCGGGATTGCTCAACGGCAAGTAAATTGAGATTGTGAAATAAAACGTCATGATCGGCTTTTAACAGTTCCGTGGTAACAATTAATTAGTTGACTGACGTCAAAACGTTGCTTCGCAATGTTAATTAGTTGTCGGCTCGGTGGTACATATATGATCTCTGTAATTCCTTTTTGCTCGCGGTTTCCATGGCGGAGCCACGTAAAAATTTGATTTTCTCTCTTGAAGTAACAGCGAACGAAGGAAGCGTGGGCGAGCGAAGCGTGGAAGTCAGCTTCAATAGTCCATCAAACGGTATTCAATCGCAAATATTCAATTTTCAGAAATGAGATTTAATTAACAGAAAGCATAATATATAAATCTTGAAATCATTGAAATCTTGTCCGTTAAAAATAAAATTCAAACTAAATATTTGCTTAATACGGAAACAGTTTTCAATTCGCTGGAAAACATGTTCGAATTTTCGAATGCCAAGTCAGGGAAGAAATGATTTCGGGACAAATGAAAGAGCTAGCGCTCGTTATTCAAGCCGTGGTATACGATATAACCGTGGGGTCTCGTTTAGGTCTAATTAGTTATGCTTACGTTACTCTCATTTGTTATTAACGAGATTACCTCGTGAGTCGCTCGACTTGAAAGCGGGTTAAGCGGGTTACACATAATTTCCCGCTCTTGATGGAATACATAGAGATCGAAACAATGATACAGCTGACATACGTCTCAGCTTACGGTTGGCATAAATCACACAAGTACATCTTAAGTCTATTTGAGATACCTGCGCACTCAGTATGAGAAGACAAAGTTGGCATTTTATCCAGCATTCTCCAGATCGGGATTTTTTATTAAGTACGTGCTTCTTGGAATTACAAGATTTCAATTTGCGCATTTTTCGCAGAACTTTCATGACATGATTGCTTAGAAGGCACACGGAAAATATTAATACATTTTAGTAGTATCTTTTTTATGCGACTGGATAAAATTAAAAAATTTGTTGCGTAAAATGTCAATTACAATTTTATTTTGTACGTTTTAATTTTTTAATTTATATGCTTTAATATTTCACAAATACGCCTATACGCATTATTAGCGAAATGTATGCACAAAAGAGATGAATATATCGTGGAGTAAAAAAAAAAGAAACAAAAGTAATCGATGCACGAATGCTAACTTTTATGCAATATACATAAATCATAATATATTGTATATACCGTCAATATGTATAATACATAATATGTATTACTTTCACTGGCATTTTTTTTTGGAAGTCAGAAATTGCCAAGTCAGAAATTCACTTTCTTCCTCCGAGTTTACGGGACTCATTATTACGTAATTTTAAAATGGGTGAAAGAACGACCACGGGCCATACAAGAATCAAAAAGGAGGCGTACACCCTTACAACATAATAGGGTGCCACGGGATGTAATCCTTCAACTTACAAAGGATATGGTTGCTATTGGATACTTATGAGGTACGGTTACGTCATCGACGGTATCGATCAGTTCGTTTATACATTTCGACATTTGTCATCGACGGTTCGTTTATACATTTTTTTAAGCTTATAAATAGAAAGGAAATATTACAATCGTTGTTTACAGTCGTTGAATTGCTTTTCACAGAAGAAAAATATTAATGAAACAAATGTAATGTTTCAGGTGTTGCAAGATGCCACGACGCAAGATGCTGCGACTCTACGAAATGCCTCATGTTCCAAGAAAACGCTATAAGAAATAATTGAATAAAATCAGATTTATCATGCATTATAATTTTATATATTTTTGTTATTTCATTCATTGTTGTTTAGGCAATAATTTTTATGCGCAAACAAATTGTCGGCAAATGAGATGGTGGCAAACGACACTGTAATCATAAAACGGACCGCGCACAATGAAAGGAATATGGAACATGGAACTACAGGGAATAGTTCAATATTTATTATATAAAATTCATTAACATATGTAATTCATTAACACAGAATAGACGAACAGAGGGAATAACGCTATTCGTTTCTGTTCGTCTATTCTTGTGTTAATAAATTACATATATGTTAATAAATTTTATATTATTGGACCTTGTTCCGTGTTCCTTATTCTTTTCATCGTGCGCAGCCGCTTTTTTATTGATCGTAGCCATCGTAGCCAATCGTAGCGTACATATAATTAGGATCCTCGCTGCCTTTTGCTTCCGCACAGGGGAGTCACTGTGCATGACGGTAGTCGGTAGTAGAGTCTGGTATGGCGATATGGGCTTGTACTCAACGCCATCTTTTGTGTATACGGTAAAATAAAAAAAAAAGAGTCTGGTATGGCCACGTTCCGTAACGCGCATAATCGCGCATTTATCTATAGTATACGTAACGTTTACTATAGAAAATGCGCGCATATGCGCGTTACGGAACGTGGCCTATGTATGTTTGTTTCTTGCGATGTACACATCACTTGTCAAACTGGAGATAAAGAATAACTGAATCATGGACGGTGGTCAATCAAAAGACACGGACGCGCAATTCATATCCTTCCACGATTTCCCATCGATAAGTCATGCCGGCAACTCGGAGGGACAGCTGGGTACCGGGGCTTCCACTCACCAGCCCTTCAATAACCTCCCAAATGACTCGATGAGTGTCGGCATTATAGAAGATTTACAAGGAATGCCCAATAAAACCGAAGGTTTTTAATTATAGCTTATTAAAGAGCTTCTCTGTTCCGTTTCCTGTCGATAGGCAAGTATTATGGCGATTTTAAATGATGGTGTTTTCTAGGTACTGCCCAACCCAACTTTTGGACAATCGAGTATTACCAAAAGTTCTTTAACGTCAATACAGACGATGTCTTGGAAAGGCTCAAACGATCCATGATACCGCACGGTAGCGATAATTATCTTATAACGCACATAAGGCCAAATCCAGACCTGTACGGACCCTTCTGGATATGCGTGACTCTGGTGTTCTCCATCGCGATCAGCGAGAATGTGGCCAACTATTTGCAGACCGCTAGTTCTACCAAGTATCACTGGAGATACGACTTCCATGTTGTATCATACGCGGCCACTTTTATATTTTTATACGCGTGGCTTCTACCGCTAGCTCTGTGGGGTGTGTTAAAGTGGACCAACAGTTCAAGGAACACCGAGGAGGAATTGATCGAGGTATCAAGCATTAGCTATCAAGCACTTTTCTTTGCTTTAGCAAGAATATTTATTGTCACTGTACACTGTATCATTTAATCTTTGTTTTTCAGTCTTACGCCGTCCCAGGACTCTTAGAACTTTTGTGTCTGTATGGATATTCCTTAAGCATTTACGTTCCAGTAGCTTTCCTGTGGGTAATTCAAATTGGCTGGTTGCAATGGAGTCTAGTCATACTAGTGACATTTTTATCTGGAGGAGTTTTACTACGATCGTTGTTGCCGGTAATCGCAGGTAAGAGACATGCTGCCTTTAAAATGTAATTATTTAGAATACGCGCTGCACCTCGAATATCAATAAAATTATGCTCATGCATTCGACGCGTTTTGACATGAAACGAAAGAATCTGACAGAAAAATGCGGCGGTCTGCCCTGCGAAGCGAGATATTTAGCATTAAATATAATAGAAATATAATTAATAGAAATATAATTAATGGTAATATAATTAATGGTAATATAATTGATTTTACAGGGAGACATAGAATTATATATGTTGCTGTAATTCTGGGTATGCATCTGCTGTTGGCAGCTGGATTCATGCTATATTTCTTTCACGTGCCATCTAAGAGCACAACCGTATCAACCGTGACTGAATTAATAGCATCCTCTACGCAGGCCAATGTGTTGCATAAAGTAGCGCAAAATAACAGTTCTGCCATAAAGCCGACGGTGGCTTGAAACATCCAGATGCGGATCGGATAAACAGAATTATCTTCAATACTATCGAGAAAAATTTTATATATTAATCAAAATATGTACTGCTTATGGCGCTAATCGTGTAGAAATAATATTTATACTATAAACTGTAAACTATGATAAGGTAAGAATAAAGAATATCTTTGCAGTGAGTCAAAATAGTCTCGAGAAAAATTTTTATGTATTAAAAAATGTATATTTGGTATCACCCTGTTCCGTGCAACTTCTAGTTTCCAGAAATGTAGGTATAATAACACCATGTAATTAATCCCAGATACAGGTAATTAATTAAAAACGAAGTGTCTTACACGCGGGTACCAACTTCACATTTGTCAAAACGACTGTAATAAAAAAAATCTAAAATGGGTGCAATATAGTCCTAAGTTTCTCAACTATCATAATAATGATGAAAAATGACTTTCTGGAAGTTTTGAATCATTACTATATTTGCATCGAAATTACGACCGAAACGTGGCAACGTTGCAATGGTCGCGTTCAGCAGATCAAGCCGCTCAGTAGCAGTCGAACGTGATTGGCTCTTACTTTTAGAACCAACCAATCAACGCAGA